>JAPMLY010000587.1:0-105000 GCA_026401115.1 Tetraselmis chui
CAACTACAATGCATCACCTATTATACTTTCCTGCTAGGTCGTGGACTCATCGATTGACTAGGACATTAATTCGTGGATTCATCTACTAAATGCGCAACTAATTCGTGGATTCATGGATTAAATGGGGCACTTATTCACGAATGCATTGATTCGGGTAATGCGGGTCAAATGCATTGATGCATCAACATCAGTCTCCTCACACATACAATTTCAGTGAAATGATGAGCCGGGTTATTACCGGCTGGCTGCCGTGTCTATAGTTCAGCAAGATTGTATTACTACTGGCTTCTAGAGTAATGTCACTTAAGAAATCCCAAAGGGGATGTATCGACGCGACCGATGTCTTGGATTTCTATAGGTAATTTGTTGTACACCGATTAAATACATAAATAATTCATGGATGCGCATCGATTAATGAGGACACTAGTTCATTGACGCATTGATTCTATAGGGCACAAATTCGTGGACGCATTGATTGAATAAGGCACTAATTTATGGATGCATTGACTACATATGGCACCCATTCATGGACGCATTGATGCGGATGATGCGGCAGATGCATCATGATCCCATGAATACATCGATGTTTGATGCGTGGGCTTGATTATGTACTGCAAATATCCGATATTTTTGTTTGGAAAAAAACAAATACATGGTGTCTAGCATACTTTTTGGGATAGAGACTGCGATGCGTCTTTAACTACTGCGCATCTCTACGATGGAAACAAGAGCCTTATCTTAATAATTACTTAAATGCATAGTGAGAGATAGGATTGTGCATTATTATAAAAGACAGCATGTGTGTGTGTGTGTGTGTGTGTGTGTGTGTGTGTGTGTGTGTGTGTGTGTGTGTGTGTGTGTGTGTGTGTGTGTGTGTGTGTGTGTGTGTGTGTGTGTGTGCGTGTGTGTTTGTGCGTAATCAGCAGAAAGGCATTACTTAGGCACAACTACGGGCTACTCGTATACATATATAGGAAGTACCACAGTGTGGCAATTTGCATGTTGAGAGCTAATTGCTGACACAAATATTTGCTATTTGATTGCAATAGCATGCTATTGCATGTAGATGTGCAAATGGAGACAACGATGGAAGATGTTTGACTAGTCGTGTTTAAACATTACATTGTAATTAAACAAATTATTAGTTAAATGGTCATATCACCTCCACCTACTGCACTAGGCGTGAATATGTCTAGCCTAGCCAGCTTGCACCTGATCTCGCGTGGTCCTCGTGCCATGCGTTAGGGCTCTCGTAACGGTTTGAGCAAACTAGCGACGCGGCTCGTTTGTCTTGTGAATTAAGACTCGCGTGTCATGTAGCTTGTAAGATTAACTGTGTGTACCTGCACGTACCGGGAAAGAGTAGGTAAATGTTAAATTCTCCTATTTAATTCCTAGTAAATTAAGGAACAATACCTTCGCTGCATTGCGGTGGCGACGTAACCGCATTGTACGTCTTTTTGATGGAAAAGCACGAACTAAATTAGTAACGAGTATATGTACAATAGCATGTAATGTACCGTTGCATGACAATACTTGTCACATTCGTACCTTCCCCCTCTTGACACATTGATGAGGCCAGCCGTGAGGCCAACCTCCGCGTGGTCTTGGCTCCCTAATTGAGGCAATTGATGGGACTCAAGAATGCGGGCTAGATGAGCGTGCATGAAGTCGATGTACGTCTGAGTCCGGGAAAACGTGTGCCATTGGAGCGTCTGTAGAAATTCTTCTAACTCCGTAGTTCGGTGTACTTCGCTCAACCGGTGCCAAAAAAGTAGAATGACGTCATCGTTGAAGTGAGTTATGAAGAGCAAAAATTTCCATCGTCGTCCATGTAACGACTTGATGCACACAACACAGACGTGAGGAACTTCGAATTCATCAGCATCACCTTCTGAGGTAGTTATTGGGACAACATGCCGATGAGAAGTTGTAAAGGAGGTTTTTAAAATTTTTTACTTGAAACACCGGATGTAAGCGAGCTCTCATTAGAAACTTTAACCTATAAGTGTGTTACCCAATCTGCTCCTTGAATGTAAAATGTCCCAACTGTCAATCACGCACCTTCCGGTTAGGTTGTCTTGGAAGGAAGAGGTGCTTAGTAGCGAATGTCACCTTGTCTGCTCGAACAAAGTTTGGGCTCTCGACGTTTCTAAACGAGCTTACATATCATCCTTTTGCAGTTGTAACGCCGTGCGTACTCATGTAACAGTTTTAACCGCTTTGACGCGTCTTGCAAAACTGGAATTCAAGGTCATATGCTGAGCAACATGGCAGGTGACTCCTCAGATGAAAAACTAAAGTTGGTCTCGAATGAAGCATGCTCAATTCCAAGCGCACGGGTAGCGTTGTACGCAAATTCGACTTACTGCAAAATATATGTCGAGTTCGAGCCATTTTAGCAACATAAACAACGCAGAGATTATTGAAACTTGTTGTTGATGCGCTCCGTTCGTCCATCCGTCTCCGGGTGTCGATTGGAAGACATGTTTAGTCGCGTTCCCATGCGTCTCCAAAACGTCAGCCAATGACGGACTTTGGGTCGCGGTTCCTAAGTAACACTCGAGGAAGTCCATGTAGTCGGTAGACTTTATGTCAAAATAAACTGGCAGTTTCCTCCGCTAGTACGCCCTACGTACACGGCAGAAGATAGGCCATTCGAGTCAAATGGTAGGCCACAACCAACACATAATTAATTCCATTGTTTATTGGCAAAAGTGTTAAGTATTCAAGCCCCACTGTGTGCGACGGCCTGAGTGGAATATGGAAAGGGAAAGGAGTCGCAACCACTTGTGGTTGAATCTGAGCTCGTCCACACACGACGTAGCGCTCACAAAAAGCTTTCGTATCTTATAGCGAGTTCGTTTCCACCAGAATCAGTCAAGCGCTTTAGCAAGAGTGTGAGCAACTCCATTGTGACCATATGACTGATTGTCGTGTAGCTCAGAGATCAATTTTAGTCGGAGCTCAAAGTTCCGCGGGGCACAAAGGCGATCGACATGCAGAAAGTACCCAACTCCGGCTTCAATCCGGCTGTCTTTCGTCCACTCACCCTCGTCCCCATTAAACGAGTCTTGGGAGTACCCCTCGCGAATGAGATCAGCGAGCTCATGGCTCTACCACAACGCGTCAACAATCACTATGTTTAATTGCGCGTCGTTAAACGGCGGTTGGGACTTCAGTCGTGAATCTACATCAGACGGAACCTCGCCATCCCCAAAAATGGAATTGTGGCCTGAGGTACGAAGTTTGGTGTCCGACTTTACGGATCAGCTTCGTCCAAGGCTCCCTTGCGTTACGCAAGTGTCATCGTGCCCATATACAAACGGCTGCAAGTCCCGCAGATAACGAGCTTGCGCCTTGTTCAACATGTTGTTCGGTTCCCTTAGCAAATGTTGCTATGCGTGGTAGTCTGCTACGACGAGGAACTTAGAGCAACCTTCAAGGTAACACATGCAATGCTTTACTGCCTCACATACGGCCAAAGCTTCCAAATCGTACGCATAGTTGGAGTTGCCACGCTCAAGTAGATTGAGTTTACGAGCTTCTTGGACGGCCCACCTCCAAGGTTGTCAAATGGAGTAGTTGCACTCCATGCACGTCTCAGACGAGGCGAGTCGATCACGAGGTCATTCAAGAAATTTTGTAGCTCCACGAACGGCATGTTTTAGCCCTTTTGTTGGGAGCGATGGGACTTGGCCTGATTTTAAAGCTGAAAATTCGCCAACCCCTTGATGAAGCGAACACAATGGAAGTCGTCCGTTAGAGGCTGTCAATACCTTCGTAAAAAGTCGTTGAACTGATGGGTGTAGTTGACGTAACTCATGGAACCTTGTGTAAGTTCAATCAAGGCGTTAATTGCTTCATCCCGGATGTTGAGCACGAGAGGCGTTTTGCGAATCTCTGCAACAAAAAGTCGAAAGTGTATGAAATTGAAGCACGTTGCTTTTGGTTAAGCCACCAACTGTTCAAGGGCCCCCAAAAACTGATTTTTAACCCAAGCGATAACGTTGTGCGAGTTAGCGTTGATACCGAGCATGATGAAGCGCTAAGGCTGCATCTCCAATGAGCCTTCCAACCAACGTACGGCAGTACAACTCATAGGTACTACGAGTTTTGCGAAGACCATCTACTAGACCCCTCGCCGGCAATCCCGGCACGATGTCACGTTTCGTCACATGGCTAGGCAACCTCGTTACGATCAAAGCTTCAAGTCTACAACCGTACCCTCTAGCGGTTAACACCTCATACAAGGACCATGACCGAGACCCGGTCGCGTCGGGTGACATCGTCGCGCGAGTGTGAACATGTTCAGCATCGTCACATGTGACACTCACAACGACGCTCATCCGCGTACCACTCCCATTCGAAGTTGCACGCCGCGCGTTAACACGCGGGGAGGAGCTGCGTACCGAACTACACGTTTTAACTACGTCCGACGTACCATGGCCCAAGATTGAGCTACTACTAGCATGTATCGCTAAAAGTGGTAATATTTGTCTTAGTTTCTATAGGTGGCGAAGGAATTGAGTAGTGCCTTACTAGTGACTTTGTTACCACACAACAAAGTGGAATCATCACGTACCATCGCGACAAAAAGGGACAACGAGGAGTCGCATTAGAGCACAAACTGTCGTGTTCTATTCATGAGAGAGCTAATCGTCGCACAACTAGGCTGATGGACTTTTTCGACGCCTACAAACTACGGAAGGCGTCTACCGGCAAGTACTTGCTATGTCGTTGGGCGATCGACAACCGCGAAAAACTAGCTAGTTGGTCTTCGGACACCCTCTCGAGCAGGATGCAGCTCGTCCTCACGGACAATAAGGCCACCCCCCTGACGGCTTTGCATGCACGTCACATTCACTTCGGAAAGGTGCGACCACGGCCGCTTACACGATCGGGGTTGACATGCATATAATTGAATTCTTCGGCGGCTGGGCGACGGAGTCAAGCGTCGTACTCGACTGCATCAACCCCACGGCCGTCCCCACGACCGCGGATTGATACTTTTTGGTTGGCTCACACCTTGGGGCGGCCAACCACAGACTATCCGCCAAGCGGTGACATGATCGCATATAACGGAGCACCTCACTCCTTTGTAAATGGTCACATTGTTAAATCATAGAGGTTAAAATTACAAAGGGGTCATATTAGGAAGCGTTGCCATGAAGCTTCGCAAAAATAACCGTCCACGCTAGCTTTTACAAGCGTTGCCTTAGTAAAATTCACCCTCCATATGTGACGCGCCGCACTCAGCGTTAGACCACCTTCTACCTTTTGCGCGAGCATACCTCACGCAAACCCATCCTTCATGATTCCCTCTTGATGCGTTTTCAAGGCCATTTGGCCCTATCAGCCAATTCCTTTAAGATGTGAATAGTTTTGGCATAACTGAGCCCCCCACTGCTTTGTAAACTTATAATAACTCATGTGAATATTTGATATAGGCTTTTGTGCCTTTCTTCTTTTCTTCTTTGCTCGTGGATTTGGATTACAAGAAAACAACAGGATCACGGATAGGCGCCCGCCGGCGGCGCAGCGGCGGCGGCCCCGGAGGGGGGTGCGCTCGCAGGCCCGTCGGCACCTACCTCTACCTCCACGCGGTGGGCGATGGTAACCCCATAGCCGTGCCAAGCCTGGCACGGTAGGGGGCTGAACGAGGTACCGACAGCTGCGATCCGCGGGATCAGCAGGTGTCGGGAAGCCATGTACGGAGGGTTTTGGAAAAACATAATATCCGTACACCGGCACAGGGATCTCCCGCTCGGCAAGTCCAATATGTCTTTTCCGCGACTAAATACTCGCAGATACTCTCCCGACGATGGGGCGGGGGCGGCGTTTGCGAAATATTTTTTGGCGAAGAGGGGTACGGACGGATCAGCGGAGGGACGAAGGTGTTGGGGCTGGCGGCGGACAGCTGGGAAGCAGCGCTAGGGACGGCGCTCGCTAGCAGTCGCCAGCCCTGCGAGAGCCTTAGGTCTCCCCCGGGGGCGAGGCTTGTTGCTACGCAGGACGGAGGCTGGTCGCAGCCGGAGGAGCGGCACGGTCTGGCGGCGGGGGGTCCCTAGGATCGCCCGCCGCCGGAAAAGCCCGGTACTGGGAGTTTTTGGAAAAATTCCCGTACCCACCATCTTTTGAGGACCGGCGACTCGATCCATGTGTTCCTCCAACCCCTTCCCTAGTCGGTACCCGGTTATCGATAGGCTGCCTCAGGCAGTGTGCCTAGGGTTATCGTAACGGCACACTGCTCGTAAAGGCGGCCCCCTAACAACGTAAACCACCGGGGGAGGGTACGGACGGCCACAACGCGATCAGATAGGTGTTGGAAACAGACGGGAAAAGGACAGGGGACAGGAGAAAATCTGGCTCGGGGGCAGGAGAGCCAGCCGGACACCGTCTGCAACCTAGTTAGTTTCTCTTCTCAGCCCCCGAAGGAGGAGAGGAGACTTGGCTAGGTGGCGAGCTGCGTCGAGAGGAGCGGCTAATACCTCGGGCGGGGTTGAGCACGGATCGAGGCGGGACCGACGACGACCTATGCGAGGGGTGTTTTTCGCCTGCCTTTCCCCCCAAGCTCCGGCACGACCGGAGTCGCACAGGAGCCGAGGTCAGGCAGGTTCGCCTCGACCAGCTCAAGCTGAACAGCGACCCCGCAGCGGCTTGAGCAGGCCGCGTATCGTGGAGACTAGCGACATTTTTTTAATTTCATACTGTATCCAAAAAAAAATACGTGTAGATCAGAAAGTAATAAATACCTGGATACGGGTATGTTTTAGACGGTATCGTTACTGTCATTGGAGAGGTTGGGATTAGTGGTTCACGGTCTACCTCACGCTTCTAAGTCCAGCTAGGCATAGCATAAGGGGGGGCCCAGAGACTCCAACCGGTTTTTACTGGTATTGGAGTGTTTAATTTCAAATATTTCATCACGGATAGGGAAAAAGGGAGGAGAACCAAAAGGGCAAGAGTGACAAGAGGTCAAGAGGATCACGGAATCCAAAGCACGGCAAAAGGAAGCACTAGTTTGTGCAAAAACTTAACAGATCAAACTAAGGAAACTTCTAGGCAAAGCTGAGAATCCAACACGTGGAGGCTGCAAGCGGCGCCTCACGCGCTGCTCAAGGAAGCACGGGGACGCTTGCGGCCCATGGCGCGGGTGAAGAGCGCCGTGGCATGAGAAGGCATCTCAGCGGAGAAAGAGGCGGTCTCCGCACCGTTTGCGGCGGCGGACAACCCGCGCAAGATGTTGTCCGCGTGAGCGACATGGACGGCGAGAGAGACCTTTCGGTGCCAGGAGGCCAACAACTTGCCATTATGCATCCCTTTAGAGGCGGCTGCCTGCTCGGCCAACTCTCTCAAGAAAGCCGTGGCGTGGCCGCCGAGAGTACCAAAGTCCGTGGCCGCAAAGGGAATGAAGTGGATGTAAGGGCGACTCCTCTACCCCTCCGAGTACTTCTCGAACTTGGTCTTCTCAACATGGCGTAGAGCGACTTCGGGGGGCGGGGGGCTAGAAACGCCGAACTGCTCGTGGATTCCACTGCTACTTTCTTTGTGATTTACTTTCAAATTGGTGTCCCTTTTTAATAATCGAGTGGCCCGTAGTTCTTTTAGCGTGTCCTTCGTTGTATGTTTGTAATAATGTATACACAATAAACCTTATGTCTCTCACCATATATTTTTGTAATCATTAAGATAATACATTGAGGCCCATCTCTCTCTCTCTCTCCCTTCCTTCCTTTTTCTCTCATTTTTCACACACACACACACACACACACACACACACACACACACACACACACACACACACACACACACACACACACACATTCTTCTATCTCATTATGTATTTTTTGTAATCATGTGTACACACCGTTTGTGTCTCACTCTGTATTTTTGTAAGCAAAGAAACAATACTCCTGTACACATCGTAGTTAAAGACGTATCCTAATTCCTATCCCAATGAGTACTATACTCCAAGTCGTTCTTCTTTCCAAAAAAAAAATATCGCATTGGTAGTACCAAAATCCAATCGAGCTGATGATAAGGGGACACACCGACAGACAGACAGAAAGACCGACAGACACACACACAGACAGATTTTAGCAAATCAATATATTAGGATACCAGTGGCCCGGTGTTGTTTTTGCCTGTCGTTATTTGTATTTTTATAGTCATATATACACAAACCACATATGTCTCTCACTGTGTATTTTCGTAATCATTAAGATAGTCCATGGAGGCCCATAGTCGTGATACTGTTTTTTCACACACACAAACACACACACACACACAAACACACACACACACACACACAAACACACACACACACACACACACACACACACACACACACACACACACATCACACACACTTTCGTCTTCTCTCTCATTCTGTATTTTTTATAATTATGCACACATACCCTGTGTGTCTCACTCTGTATTTTTGTAAGCAAGCAAATAATGCTCCTGTACCCATCGTAGCGATGCACAGTAGTTAAAGACGTATCCCAATCCCAATCCCAATAAGTGCCTGCTCACCAAGTCGACTTTCTTCCAAAAACAAAATCGCATTTGTTGTACCGAAACCCAATCGAGCTGATGATAAGTGGAGAAACCGACAGAGAGACAGAGAGAGAGAAAGAGGGACACACATCGATTTTCGCAAACAAATGTTGTAATAAAAGATCAGATAGCACTGTACAGGTACTGTACATAGCACTGTACCTTACACAGTGCTGCTTCCCTCAGCATCATCGTCACTGCTGTTCATTGCCGTGCCCTGGATACTGTACAGGTACTGACGATGTGAGCATGCCTATAATTTCTCACGTTTTCGTCATAATGGGACAACACGCGGTCAAGACACGGGCATCCGTACGGTGCCGTGCTCTTCAACAATAACTACAGCGTTTAGAGTAAGTTGGCAATTACTGCGCAGCATGAGGCTTCCACGGTTCCACAGTAATATCACGTGCGGTGTGTTGCGAGGGTCATCGGTTTGTAATGCTGACTGACGTACCATATTTGAATGGGTTCGTACAATCATGAAACACAAAGAGCCACAGTAGGGCCATCACATGCCCGTTTGTTAAGCACAGAAATTACTTACAAGAAAAAGTTGTGGAGGCCACTAAGCAAAATAAAGAAGAAAAGAAAAAAATTTACAAGGAAAAAGCGGTGGAGGCCACCAAGCAAAAAAAAGAAAAGAGGAAAATTAGACACCGGTTGATACGGGCATGTGATATGGGCCTTCCCGTTCCTCCGGCTGAGGTTTAACATATAATATCCCGCTTTGTGCTTTTCTGCGGCCCCGATTTAAAAATCGCGAGCCAAATAGGCGAGTGCAAAGCAGAGAGTGCCAGTGCTCGGGGGTTGCACCGGCTTAAGGGTTGTCGCTAGCTAGTGTTGTTGGGGGCAGGGCTTGGGGCGTTGCGCTGGGCGTTTCCTCAGTCCTCGAGGGTTGCCTCGGGGACTAGGCAAGACGCGCCGCTTTTACAGTAACACTTTACCGCTAAGGTGTGCGTTCTTTCACATATGCAAGTAAGTTTGCAAACCTCTAGATTTACATCAATCTGACCATATATACCCGTACTAGCTTCCTTGTAAAAAAAAAATATTTTTACAAGAAAATGCAGTGGAAACCACCAAGCAAAGAGGAGCGAGGAGGAAAAAAACCCTCACATGCCTTAGTCTATCTTCCTTATTATAGAAATCAATTACAAATGAAACGATATTGACACTCATAGTCCGAATTATAAGAACACGAGGGTTTTCTCGCTACGGTACGTAGCCAAGATACGATAAGGTGGCGCTTCCAATATATGATAAGGTGGCGGCATGCATAGCGTGCCTTCTCAGTTCGGAGTCGGTACTCTAATCAACCTTCGCCTACACACAATTCCAATTAATTCCGCTACTAGCGGCACGCATTTGATTACCCGCTACTTACTGCCGCGATGGTCATATAACGCAATTGGGGTGTAGAATTACGATTTGCGAACAATGGACCATGGCACGTTGTTCACTGACATGGGCACCTCTATCGTCACTCCTCAATTACTGTAGTGGGCACACACTTCGCATTTGCGGGCCATATTTTGCGGGCCGTAATTCGTGCATGTGCATGTTATGCACGCCTTTATGGGAAGCTCAATACACGCATTGTCGCGAAAAGCATGGGCACTACTCGACAATGGGTTCTCAACATGTTTGCACAATGGCGCTCGTATTCGCCGAGTGTGATGCGCCCGGTCGTCTAAAGAGCGGCGACACCGAGAATGGCATGCATGTCGTGTGGACTAGGTTTTCTTGCCACGTGCCCAGAAATACAACCAAGGAGTACGGGCTAGGGACCTATTGGACTTGAGGGGCGGTTGACTTATTGCATTGTAAGCACTGTAGCACGTGGATCGATGGCCTTTGAATCTTGCGCATCGCGGGGCGTGAAAAAGGGCGGGGAGCCTTCAAAGTACCCTAGCACGGGTTGTTAGTTGTACTAGGGCAAATGGCAAGGCACCATGCCATCATGGGCATGAAATGGGAAACGTCGTGAATATAAAAAAATATAGCGCTAATTGTTGAGCGTAGTAGCGGAGTGAGTGTGCGGGTACCACATGTCCATGGGTTGCTAACCCCGCGCGAATGTGGCAGATTTGAAACCCTGAAAATATGGTTGGTTGTACGATGGCGTGAATGACATCGGATAGCGGATTTCACACGAAAACCCGCCGATAGTGCGGGCGGTGCGTGTGCATAATAGAAAACGCGCGTGGGAGAAATCCGCGAGAGCGCGATCCGAATTTGTCTCCGTTTGTCCGCCCTTGGTGATGCGGTTGGAGGTAGCCCAATCGAGTACGGGTGGCCTCTTACGTTGATGCGTGGGAGCGATTTCCCTCCCGGATGTGGGGAAATGCTTGCTTCTGCGATAAAATTTTTTGTGAGAGGTTCGGTCGACAACGTGTAAAGCCCCTTAGTAAATACCACGTTGGCCCAACTATCGAAGAAGCCATACAAGTCGTTGTGTCGGTACTTGTCGCACGGTACCAAGCTATGTCGTCGGTGAGTTTCCATAGCGGCGGCTCCTCGATGTCTCGGGGGATGGGGTGGGGGGTTCTTATATGGCGGCAATTACTTCGTTCTATGCAAGAAATTCGACGAATTCGGGCCCGCTTTGCTTTAAGTCGTCGTCAAGCAAGTCGATCGGCTACGCAACGGTTGCCGTACCAACCACCGACGCGGTACGCGACGTCGGGGAGGGGGGGGTTGAATATTGTGAGACATGTGCGGAGTTGGGCGTGGGCCGCTGGTTGTAGCATCTGCTAATATATAGCAACAATGGTTGCCTTTAACTTCGTAGTAAGCCCTTACTCGAGGGCGCTCTCATCTGGATTTTATCCCGTAGATCGTATGTCTGCAAATGAAGGGGTAACACCGACGTTGGACTCGGGCGCATGTCTATGTAGCGGGCTGCATGATTGGGAGTGGCGATTGGGAACGAGGGAAAGCGTCTTGTGACTCTCGGGTGCGAGTGAGACGATGTAAGTTGACACTCTACGCGTATGCTAGAGAGTGATAACAATTATGCGAACGCATGATGATTGCGGGCGCAAAATAAATGCATTGAGTGCCTATGAGCACATCGCGTAGTCCCCGTGTTTGGCTACTTGCCCTACTTGTCTACCAAAACCTGACATGGGCGTTTATTCATGTTGGGAGTTTTTCCCTATAACTGGGTAGATGCTGCTCTGAGCTCTCTCGTCCACCGCAATGACATCCTGCAATAAATTTAATTCACGCGGGCGGTTCACGATCAACATCCAAATCTAGCGACCCACAGGTACCAAATGATGTCAACTTCTACATACGGGTACCTAGTACATAATCCTCAGCGACCCGTGTCACGTTGCGTGGTACGAACAGGGAAAACCCTACCCGCCATATTTATGTAATTGTAGCAGTACAAGTAGTACGTCTGGGCGGTCTGGCGATCAATAACAGTACATTTGGTCAGTACGCGGTAGCGCCCCGCGAGGCACGGGGCCGTCGAGGGGCGCGCGCCGCTGTCGGAGTGTGCGAGAGCAAAGGGCTTCCTCATAATTCCGGCGCCCTGCCAACCCTCGATACAATTTCTCGTCCGTTTCCCACAACGAGCCCCGTCGGCTAGGAGTTTCGTTCCCATCCCAAGGTAAACCTAAAATTACTCGCCCGTCTGTGGCTTGCGCCCCGATAACAACCGACTACGTGCGTTTTGGGACCAGTTTTCGGAGCAGAGGGTCCGTGTATGCAGTGCCGCCTCCATTCCCCGCATCACCGATGCTGCCCTTCGATCCGCCGCCGATAATAGAGGTTATTTAGGGTTGTGACTCGCCCAGCCGTGGCAGTTCCGGATAGCCGTTTAAAACACTTACCCCCCACCTCGCCTCCGGCGCCTCTAGCGTAAAGGTAGACCATGACGTAGCTATTCAGCACCGATTCCCTGAGTAAGGCCGTATCGTCCGCCCCCAGTTCCCGCGGCGGAACTGCCGAGCGGCAGTCACGTTTTGATGGCGTGACGCGCATTCACACAATTTTTTTATCAGCGCAATTACGGAATCGGGCGCTACACCCCGGACGAGCCACTACCCTGCATCCCCCCCCTTTCCCTGTAAAGGTTACAGACCCGAGAGTGTATAGCCTATGGTTTACTAGAGGCTGATAAGCTTTTGTCTCTCCGGTAATTCTTGATAGGGGCAGGAGCTTCGGAAGTCTGCCGAGTCTACCAACTTCGCCCGTGTTCTGTCGTCCGTCGCCTTTTTCCTTCGACACAACACCGCGACTACGTGCCTCCCCGATGGCGCCCGCTCTCGCGCAGTCGGCCACCATGAAGGTGGCCGCCTCCGCTAGCGCAGCAAGCACCAGCACTTCTTCCGCAGCTCGTAGTCCCTTTCTTGCGGGTACGCCCGTCGTCGCCCCTCGCGCGCGTCGCTCTGCCGCCCCTGGTGCCGGAAAGGCGCAGCGTCAGCCGAGGCTGCTCATCACCCGCGCGACCGCAGCGCCGGAGAAGCCCTTCGCCGCCTGGGACCTCCCCGCGACCATTCCCTTCCGTGAAGACATCAAGACCATCATGATTATCGGCGCCGGGCCCATCATCATCGGCCAGGTCGGCGCCCTTTCTCCCCCCCCCAAACAACTTGTTACACCGATACACTCCGCGTCGAAATATGAATACTCTCTCCGTCGAGGCTTTCCAGTACAGCTACTGACCCCTCCTGCCTCTTTTCTGTCCCTCTGTCTCCTCAGGCTTGCGAGTTCGACTACTCCGGAACCCAGGCATGCAAGGCTCTGCGGTGAGTCACCTCCCATCAACACCCTTTCTCCCTGCTCTTCTCTGTCTCATTCCCATTTCATCCACCCACATATTGCTTACCTTGGAGCATCTTTACCGTGTTTCCTCGCCACCCTTGCAGTGCCGCCGGATACAAGGTCATCCTCATCAACTCCAACCCCGCGACCATCATGACTGATCCCAACACCGCCGACCGTACCTACGTATGCCCCATGATCCCCGAACTCCTCGAGCCTATCATCGCCAAGGTATTCTTTCCCCACCCTTATCTCTAATCCTCCCTCTCTCTTCTTGTCACCTTTGTGCTCCATCGGAGGACTGGGGGCACTGACATGTTGCGCTGTTGCTCACCGGCTGCAGGAGAAGCCGGACGCGATCTTGCCTACCATGGGCGGCCAGACCGGCCTGAACACGGCCAAGGGGCTGGAGGAGGCAGGCATACTGGCCAAGTACGGCGTGGAGCTGCTGGGAGCTAAGCTGGAGAGCATCGACCTCGCGGAGGACCGCGCTCTGTTCAAGAACGCGATGGAGGAGATTGGCATTTTTCAGGCGCAGTCCGGCACCGCGACGACGATGGAGCAGGCGTTTGAGATCGCGCTCACCATCGGCGAGTTCCCCATCATCATCCGCCCCGCCTTCACCCTAGGTGGCACCGGCGGCGGCGTGGCGTACAACGTGGACGAGTTTAAGCAGATCGTCAACGCCGGCATCGACGCCTCCATGACCAACCAGGTGCTGGTGGAGAAGTCTCTGCTAGGATGGAAGGAGTACGAGCTGGAAGTGATGCGCGACCAGGGCGACAACGTCGTCATCATCTGCTCCATCGAGAACCTTGACCCCATGGGCGTCCACACCGTACGGGCCCATCCACCTGAGATGATTGGCGCATTCATTGTGCACGAGCGCGCGCGTGTGTTATTGTGCGCGTCCGACTCTGTTCTGTGTGTTGAAGTGGCCAGTTTGTGGTGGTGGTTTGTTTGTAGGGCGACTCCATCACCATCGCGCCGGCACAGACTCTGACCGACCGTGAGTACCAGCGGCTGCGTGACCACTCCGTGGATGTGATCCGCAAGGTGGGCGTCGAGTGCGGCGGCTCCAATGTCCAGTTCTCCATCAACCCGGAGAACGGCGAGGTGATCATCATCGAGATGAACCCACGCGTGAGCCGCTCCTCGGCGCTCGCCTCCAAGGCCACGGGCTTCCCTATTGCTAAGATCGCCGCCAAGCTTGCCTGCGGCAACACCCTGGACCAAATCCCCAACGACATCACCCGCAAGACACCCGCCTCTTTTGAGCCCTCCATCGACTACATCGTCACCAAGATCCCCCGCTTCGCCTTCGAGAAGTTCCCCGGCGCCTCCAACGGCCTCAGCACTATGATGAAGGTCAGCACTGCTCCATGTCCCACCTCCCCCCAAACTCTTACTGATAATAAGGCCACCAGTGACAGACGGATTCAATGTCTTTTACTATAGCATAGAAGCGTCTGCCTCTGTGTGTGTGGTTGTGTGTGTGTGTGTTTGTTTGTGTACGATGAGGGAGTTGGTGTGTATGTGAGTGAGTGTGCGAATGTGTGTGTGGTGTTTTTGCTGAAGGTGTGTGGCTGTGCTTTGCGTTGCAGAGTGTTGGCGAGGCGATGGCGATGGGTCGCACCTTCCAGGAGTCGTTCCAGAAGGCGCTGCGCTCGCTGGAGACGGGTCTGGACGGCTGGGCGCTGCCCAGCAACTACAAGCCCCTGCCCGAGCAGAAGCTGCTGTTCAACCTGCGCACACCCAACCCTGAGCGCATGGTGTACATCAAGCAGGCCTTCAACGACGGCATGACCGCGGAGGAGATCAACGACCTGACCAAGATCGACCCCTGGTTCCTCGGCCAGTTCGCCGACCTGCACGAGACGGACATGTGGCTGCAGACCATGAAGATGGCCGACCTGACCAAGTTCGACTGGGAGCAGCTGAAGCGGAAGGGGTACAGCGACCGTCAGATCGCGCAGTACCTGGGTGAGGACCCCGCGGACGTGCGCAGCGCGCGCAAGGCCGTGGGCGTTGTGCCTAGCTACAAGCGCGTGGACACCTGCGCGGCCGAGTTTGCGGCGGAGACGCCCTACATGTACTCCTGCTACGACGGCTTCTGCGAGGCCGCGCCCACCAACAATAAAAAGGTGCTCATCCTCGGCGGCGGCCCCAACCGCATCGGCCAGGGCATTGAGTTCGACTACTGCTGCTGCCACGCCTCCTTCGCCCTCCGTGACGCCGGCTACGAGACCATCATGATGAACTCCAACCCCGAGACGGTGCGGTCATACGCCCTATCCACCCACCCCCCCCCCCCCCCCCCCCCCCCCCACACACATGCTCATACCACATGCTCCACATGCGTTATGGCTGCTATTCAAGTCCATCCTGCTGCAAGATCACCTTTTTGTAATAATACACGATACTACTCGTATTATTTTCTTCCTATATTCGATGTCAGTTGTCAATGAACAGCTCCCTCCTCCCCATCTTCCTGCTGCAGGTATCCACCGACTACGACACCTCCAGCCGTCTGTACTTCGAGCCGCTGACCTTGGAGGACGTCCTGAACGTAGTGGAGAACGAGCGCCCCGACGGCATCATCGTCCAGTTCGGCGGCCAGACGCCTCTGAAGCTCGCCAAGGGGCTGCAGGATTACATCACCGCCAACCCCATCCCCTGCGCCAGCGGCGACGGCAACGTGCGCATCTGGGGCACGCAGCCCGAGAGCATCGACGCGGCGGAGGACCGCGAGCAGTGGATTCAGGTGCTGACCAAGCTCAACATCGACCAGCCGCCTGGTGGGACGGCGGTGAGCGAGGAGGAGGCGCTCGTGCAGGCGCAGAAGTTGGGGTACCCCGTGATGGTGCGCCCCTCTTACGTGCTGGGCGGCCGCGCGATGCGCATCGTGTACAGCGACGAGGAGCTCAAGGAGTACATCGAGACGGCGGTGGAGGTGGACCCCAGCCAGCCGGTGCTGGTCGACAAGTACCTCAAGGGCGCGGTGGAGATGGACGTGGACTGCCTGACGGATAAGGACGGCAACGTCGTGATCGCGGGCATCATGGAGCACATCGAGGAGGCCGGCGTGCACTCGGGAGATTCCGCATGCATGATCCCCACCCAAACAGTACGCATTCCCCACCTCTGCACACCTGCACCACCCTTCCATCACACACCATCCTATCCAATGTCACTCTCGCAGGTGTTGGCGTGGCGGGTGTTTTTTGTTACATTTGTTTGTATATATTTTTGGGAGGAGAGGGAAGCTGATGTGGTGGGTGGTGTGGTGTGCAGATTTCGGATGCGATGCTGGCCAAGGTTCGCGAGTGGACGCCTGCGATCGCAAAGGAGCTGAAGGTGGTTGGGCTTATGAACATTCAGTACGCGGTTCAGAACGAGAAGCTGTACATCATCGAGGCCAACCCTCGCGCGTCGCGGACCGTGCCGTTTGTGGCCAAGGCAGTAGGGCACCCCATCGCCAAGTACGCGTCGCTGCTGATGGCAGGGATGACGCTGGAGGAGGTGGGTTTCACGGAGGAGCCGGTGCTGACGACGCACGTGGCGGTGAAGGAGGCGGTGCTGCCGTTTGACAAGTTCCCTGGCGCTGACACCCTGCTGGGCCCCGAGATGCGGTCCACGGGTGAGGTGATGGGCATCGACGCCACCTTCCATGGCGCCTACGCCAAAGCTGCCATCGCGGCTGGCATGCGGCTGCCCAAGGCGGGCAACGTATTTATCTCGGTGAAGGATGCGGACAAGGAAGCGGTGGTGCCTATCGCGAAGGAGCTCATCGAGATGGGCTTCACCGTCACTTCCACCGTGGGTACCGCCAAGCTGCTGAAGGAGGCGGGGGTGGCGTGCCAGGAGGTGCTGAAGATCCAGGAGGGGCGGCCCAACGCGTACGACATGATGGTGAACAAGGGCATCCAGATGATGTACATCACCTCTGACGGTAACGAGGGCGACAGCAAGGACGGGAAGGACCTGCGCCGCCTCGCGCTCGCGCTCAAGGTGCCCTGCATTACCACCGTCGCCGGCTTCCGCGCCACTAACGGCGGCATCAAGAGCCTGCAGGCCGGCGCGATGGAGCAGTTGGCGCTGCAGGACTTTTTCCCGGATTACAAGTAGACGCGCCGCGCTACCGTTGCTTTGGTGCATTAGCTGACGTGAGGCGGGGCGGCGGCGATGGAGAGGGAGGGGGAGGAACGAGTGGCTTCCCTTCCCCGTCCGTCGGCCCCAAGTAGTATTCATTTCCACCATTTTCCCAAATTGGCTCTCTGCCCGCCTGGCGGACACCCTGCCCCCCTCTTTTTTATACCTGTAATGGAAAACATTTCAGTGATCCTCTGGCGTTGACCCGATTATGTGCAAGCGTGGGTGGGATAAAGCCTGCGTGATACACGCACACACACGCACTATATTACAGTCTGAGAAACACTCTCTCTCCCGTAACAGTGTGAAACACACAGACATTCTCTCCCGTAACAGTCTGTTAAACGCGCATGCACGAACACGCTGTCACACAGCAGATTGTAAAACACGTACGCACAAAAACACTCACAACACAAATTTTGAAACACAGACACCCCTCCCATACACAGATTGTGAAACATGTGCACACTCACAAAAACAATTTGTGCTTGTCTGCGCGTATGCCTGCAGGTGTGTATGGTGTGTGTACATCTTTCGCACGTGTGTGTGTGTGTGTGTGTGTGTGTGTGTGTGTATGTGCGCGCGCGCCTGCGTGTTTCACAATCCGTGAGACGGAGGGAGAGAGCGAGAGAGTGTGCTTCATGATCTTTGTGTGTGTGTATGTGTGTGTGTGTGCGCGTGTGAGAGAGACAGTGTGTGTGTGTGTGTGTGCCTGTGTGTGCCTGTGTGTGTGTTTGTGTGTGTGTGTGTGTGTGTGTGTGTGTTTGTGTGTGTGTGTGTGTGTGTGTGTGTGTGTGTGTGTGTGTGTGTGTTGTGTGTGTGTGTGTGTGTGTGTGTGTGTGTGTGTGTGTGATGCGCCGAGCTGCCACAGCAATTACTTCCGCATTGTTATGGGTGGATGGAGATGTGAGTACGTGTTCAGATCATGTATGGCTACGCCATGCGAGGCCGTCGCGATTTCGTTTGTCTAGGGTTTATATATCGTGGCATCCCCGCTATATTTACCCCAATCCTTAAATGATCTTCGTTTGGGAAATAACACATTCTGTAGCACATGGATTCGTATTGCTTTGTATATCAATTTTTGATCAACACTCTGAGTGCAGCGTCTTTCGTGCCGATTTCGCAAGGAACATTATATATTATATGTGACAGCAATCTCTACCCTCCCGCTTCTTCAATGTTGGGGAGTCAGACCGCCACATTAAAAAACGAATAAAACCCCAATGACCTACCCGATGCAGTCGTCTCTCGACCGAAGAACGAATTGCATAAGTGTAATGTGGAGATGTTTCCGCGTATGAAGCTCAACGACCTAAAGAAACAAGATACATATACTGCAAGTTCGCTGTCCTGAGTTGGTTTGGCGGGTACAAGCAGATTGCGTTGACTTGCAGCTCGTTATTCCTCTTTCATGGGCATGAAATTATCTGCTGGCGAGTCCACACGTGTTTGTGGGCCCACAACCTCTACTTCTCGTCGCGTCCATATAATGTATAGCCACGGGTATTGATGGCCTGTAAAGTGGTAAAACCAGGTGACGATCTGCGTCGTCTTGTGCACTGACGTGGCCATAAGGATGACCATCTTCCTCGGGCGCCCTTGGGCGCTGCTTCCTTTGTTTTCCAATCGTACTCTTGCACGACTCTAATATTACCTCGATAGAAATGAGTACGCGTGGAAGGAAGATATGGAAAAGTGAAAAGGCCAGGGGTAGGGGTGAGGGATTGGCGGCAGTGGTTTTATATTGTCCAGGCTACACACTAAATAAACAAAGTTAAACCGCGAAGGCAGCGGAATCCCAACACTGTAGCTTACATTGTCAAAACGACAGCTATAGTAATGAATTCGGATACATTGCACGCCGTCTGGACGCATAAATATGGAATTACACTTTTTTCGTGGTTGATTCCTCTGATTTCTTTGTAATGAATGATAAAACTATGTATAATTTTGGATATGTAGTGAAATGTCTATTGCATGAGCGGTCAAAGACGAAATTACAGAAAAAGGTATTCAGTGAATTGACATTTTCGATTAACAAATATTTATAATCCACTGGTGCGACACACCTCCAGCCCCACTCGAGCATAGCCAAAACCCACCAAATCATTGCGCTTACATTTTTGACATTCGCCGTTGGCCACGCCCCCTCCGAATCGGAGAATTCTCCCATGCGAGAAGGACGTGAAAATCACGAACGCTGAAAAAAAACATTTTGAGTTTTGAGTGCATCTCCGTCGCCGTAAATCAAATGCAGCGATGATGAATTCTTGATAACTTTCCTAACACGATTATCGCCGTCGCTGTGAGCGGAGGGAAAAAGTATTATGCTTCCGGACTTTTTTTTGATATCATTATACGGAACGACGAAGGGATCTTCTTGCAGATGCATTTCCAACAGAGCTCAGCAAATAAACCGTCCAATGCAAAGTGGAGACGACGACCCCATCGGTCCGACAGGAAAACGAGGTAATGTTACAAGGCTGCATCAGCACAGAACACATGCTGAGTCGGGGCTATACGGCTTCATCTAGCGAAAGACACGCGACCAGAGCATTTCAAACGTCAGGTGAAAGTTGAGCACGTTGCAGGCGATAAAAGTAATGTGCTCTTAGTAATAATGCTTTGACGAATTGCAATACCCAGAGCTGAGGCACGCATGTCATTCTGGCTGCGGGCCAATACACGTCTACACGATATGGCTACAGCGCAGCAGACTACCTGTATGTTTGTCGAGAGAAGGAGAAGCCACTCCCTCACCGTCGTCGGCAGTCGTGAACACGCTTCGCTCGTCGCTTTATTGCTGGCTTAGACTCGGCAAGAGCGTAAGTCGACAGAAAGACGCCAAAGCACTGCCATTTCTGTTTTTGTTGTGTAGGGCGGGAGAACAAAGCTACAGTGGTAGACCGAGGGGCGGAAGCGACACGTGCTGGCTGTTGCTGCCGGGGTTCAGGTTCGGTTTCGAGTCGCAAGGGAGAGAAAAGTCGTCCACCATGTTAGAGGACGACATTAAAAAGCCGAGCGATGGTCCGTCCGCGTCCCACATCGACAGTGGCGTCTGTGGCGCAGCATATAAACGAAAGACGTGAGCCTCTTTCTGTCGACAAGGGTGAAAGAAATGTCGACATGAAGCTATAAAAGAGAGGGTGGGGGGTGTGACCTCGGCAGGTAGAAGCTGCGACTCGCTGTAGTGACAGAGGCCGTTGTTGGTCGCGAGGAGGTCATCGACGGGGCGGTGCACGATGAGAGGGGAATGGTGGGTCGACGCGCAGCCGTCGCTATCGGAAACATCTTTCGAGTGGGCACAATTCGTAGTACCGCCGTGAGTAACGAAAAGCATATACAAAAATACACGAAAAAAAGAGTGATTGTTCGTTCCGAGAGTGAATGAGTGATGGGGCGTCGTACATTGGTGGGCGGCGTGAGGGACGGCGGGCTGCTGCGCCGCCGGAGGTCCCATTCTATTGGCGTCACTTGCCGGCTTGCGTGTGACCGCCTCTGTCCAGTTTCCCTTTTGTCTGAACCCTAAGAGCTGCTGCGCGCGGTTGATAGCAAGCAGGAAGGCGGGTGTGGTTTTGCTTGTCGAGAGGCGGTCCCAGTTTTGCGCCAAGTCGAGTACCTCGCATGGCCGAACCCACCCGTGCGAGTTGTCGAAAAAGCGGACGAGTAGGTAGTCAGGCGCAGGGCAGACATCGAGCACAAAGGCAGTCTCTGGATTGGCTACCTGGAACATTGACAAATAGTAGCGGATTCATCGTCGTATTTAGTCGAAACTCGACGTAAATCGTATATATCTCCGATGACAGTCAGAGTAATGCAATTTTTTCGAACACACTCGAAACGCCGCCACAATTTAAAAATGAACACGAGCGCTTCATGACGATGCAGCCACACTGCTAGCCTAGGTGCCCACGAGGTGGGGCGCCACGACAGAAAATGGCCAGCTTTGCCCGCAGGGTGGGCTTCTCTTAGCCTTGTTGATGACTATTGAATATTGATATTCGTTCAAAGTCCGGGGCGTCATACCTGTGCCGGCCAATAACCCTGATTCTTCATTTTAGCCCAAACAATTTCTCCCTCCTGAGTTTTCGCAATTCGACGCGCCGACCTGCGTTGTTTGTCAGGCGATCCGGCGTCGGATGGGCCAGGCAACGGGGACCGCTTCTCCAGCTTGACGGTAGACGCCTTCGGTAAACCCGGGGGTTTCTTCTTCGGCGCCTTATTATTCCTCGCTCCACCCCGCTTGCCACCGCCCGGCTTGGACTTCCCCTGAAGCTTAGGCGCCTGCAATCCAGCCGCTACAGAAAATCCATGCCCCAAAGACGCATTAGCCATCAGTAGTCAACAGATGACAGCCGAATCGGAAGACTAGTAAAGCGATACCGATACCCCGGCGACCTGCCGCCCACTGTCGTCGAGATCGGAGACGCGCTGTAAACAGTAATTGTCACCCATTCTGAACAATATCCAAATATGTATATTTCAAATGTCGATTACTTTTACCGCGAAATGAAATTAGTCCGTCAACTAGCCGAACAGAAGCTCATTCAGAAAGAATTGAAACAATCCGACGATATGCCCATAGCATCTTTCATCATATTGCAGCAAACCGACATGTAGTGTGCTCGTGATAGGCAGCCGACCTTCCATCAGTTTTCGCCTCAACCAGTTGTTGTTGTTCGAGAACGTAGGCGTCTGAAAAACCTCCCGAAACTTTGCCTGCGACGACAAGACAAGAAAAGGACGGAAAATTTACCAAGCTTAGAAAATATAGCAACCCCGTCGCGGCCTCGCGTTCGGCCCTTTTTTACGGGGCTGACGTAAATCCGACGAGCGGGGCAAAACAAGACATGAACCAGTATGAGCGGGCCACAGGAGAGCCCGTCACGAAATCGCTACTCAGCATCAGCTCTTATAAGAAGTGAATCCCTGCCGTCAACCTAGCGTTACTTAAAGAGGTGGTGGTTTCATGGTTTGAGTTAAAGTTTGTAAGTTGCCGCACCTGGAGCTCGCGCTGGCCCATCCTCGTAATAATCTTTAGAATTGCCTTCGGGTCGCTGGTGCCGAAATTGTCTGTCACGTCGCGTCCAGGGAGCTGGTGTTTCAGTAGATGGTGCGTCTTCGATGGTGATCCATCCGTCGAGGCATGATCAGCTCTCCCCTCGATGTTCATATCTGATACCGGGGGCGGCCCTTGATGGAAAGCGGCATTTTCGTTATTCGCCGTCGTCTGTCTGAAAAAATGGGCCGGAGCAGCGGCGTCCGTTGGCGACGGCTGCTGCTCATTGGGCGGGCGAGCCAATGTGCCTGTTTCAGAGAGCCCCAGCCCTGTTTGATTCGTCGTAGGCTCAATTGCCGAGTCCTGCGCCATCGTGTCTATCTACAGCGGGTGTTGTTACTGTGAAATGACTGTGCACAGTCGCGCAGAAGCTACGACGCAGAAGGGCAGAGAAAAACAATGCCGCCGTCGTAGATTGCTCCAATCAGATCGAAAATTCAAGCAGCCAGGAAAAACCGTGGAGAAGCTCGCTTTCACACTGAGCGAGGGCGAAAGGGTGCCTCGCTGCGATTATCTTGAGCACATCAGCTAAAGAGGCACAATAGCGTCGACCCCCGTAGGCCCGTTGTTAAACTGTTCGCTCGTGAAGCCGGGAAGATCCGAGCAACAAGGGGCCAGAAATACCGACGCAAGCCTCGTTCGTGCCGTGGCAAAGCCTGTCAGGTCGTAAGAAATGCCCTCTCTCGGTTGAATAATCTTCGACACTGCTAGTCTGGGCCACAATAAGCAGCCCGGAAGGCGGCCGAGGCGGCGGGGCTTTTGTCTGTTAAATATTGCCGCCACAAATTCGCTCCGTTCAAGCCAGAAATAATACGCTCTCCACACACCGTCACGATATAATTCACCCTCTCCGAGATCACCAAATACCGCTGTCGAAGATATATGTGAACACTCTGCTTCTCTCGGCGTTGCTTGCCTTTGCCGTGTAGGTATATGTTGCGAATGCGAGGGTGCTGTCGAGGTTGTTAAGAGGGATGGTTTCGCATGCGACGCACCTGTCCCGTCGCTGTCATGTCCACGCGTAAACGTCGGTTTTACTGTAAGGTACGGGTTGTGAATTTGAAAAAGCTTGAGAATAGAGAGGCAGCACGACAACCACAAGTACAACACAACGAATGAGATGCGACGAGACCCGACGATCCGGCCGCGCGCGCAGGTTTTACTAGACCGTTGATAAACTCCGTGAATAGTACGTTAAGGGTGGTCCGTAACCGTGATAGTCTCATATTTATTAGTATTTATTGGAGTCTGATGTGCCCTAGTATAGTACCTTACGGCGGTGACTGTTCGTCATGCATCTCTACGTTACCTGTACCCGTACTCTGGTGGTACCTCTTTGCACAGCTGTGTACGGTACTTAGATATCGCTTTTATGATTATGTTGGCAGCATATAGTTAATATATGATGAGATATAGTTAAAATATGATGACAAGGTACGGGTACTGAAGAAATATGTAAACCAGACACTTCCCTCTTTACGCAACCGGTAATAATAAAGAGCGGGGAAAGTACTAGGAAAGTAGAAGCACCCTCTAGGGCTGTCGCCCGTCGCCGCTACCACCGTGATGGCTCCCTCACCCACCGCCCAACTTCACGCCTCCGATTTGACCGCCGTCGAGCCGACTCGATGTCACCCGCCGCGTTAGCCTACTCCCAAAATCGACGACACAACATGCGGTTTTTATGATCCAAGCATGTTGTCAGCAAGCATGGGAGCATGTGGGTGTGATGGCAAGTGCCGTTAAAATGCTTGTCGTGGGTGGGATTGGGCAGAAAACCACAATTTCGGAGGCTTAAACCCCCCTAAGTTCGTTGTATGGCGTCCGATTGAAGCAAAGTAAGTTACAAGATAAAGTGTGGCGGTTAGCCTTCCAAAGCTAACTGCTAGCACAAATATGTTATGTTCTGTTCAGTCGCTACTTAATTGTTGAGTGGTGGTGCAAATGAGAA
Source organism: Tetraselmis chui (assembly GCA_026401115.1). Taxonomy (NCBI): domain Eukaryota; kingdom Viridiplantae; phylum Chlorophyta; class Chlorodendrophyceae; order Chlorodendrales; family Chlorodendraceae; genus Tetraselmis; species Tetraselmis chui. The sequence goes on from JAPMLY010000587.1 coordinate 24,507, forward strand.
AAGATGAGAAGATGTCTCACTCCTTATACATTAGCACTATATTGCAATTGAACAAAGGGGATTGTTAAATGGCTTTGTCACCTCCCTCTACTTCACTTGGCTTAAATAGCTTTCCGCCCTGATAGCTTACGCATGCTCACACTCACTTACGTGTCGGACGTTAGGGCCTTCCAACCGTCGTCAACAGTATAGCGACGCGGCTCGTCTAGCTTGGGGAATCACATTTTGCATAGGAAACTTCGCTTGGCGCGTCATCTGACTAGTTAGACTAATTGTGTGTACCTGCACGTACTGGGAGGTAATGGTACTACAGTACGGATTAGAACCCTTGCTAATATTGCAGTAGCGACGTACCCACGTTGTACGTCCTTCCGATGGAAAAGCACGAATTAGAATTAGTAACGAGTACATGTACAATGTCATGCAATGTGTTGTTGCAAGACTGTACTTGTCACACTCGTACCCTCCCGCTCTTGACAAATCTATGAGGCCGCCGCGAGGCAGACCTCCGTGGTCTAAGCTCCTTTATTGAAACAATTAATGGGACTACTGAAGAATGCGCATTGGGTGAGCGTGCATGAAGTCGATGTACGCATGAGTCTAGGCAAACGAAATTGTGCCATTGGGGCGTCTCCAAGAAATCATGTAACGCCGTAGTTCGATGCACCTAGTTCAATCGGTGCCGGACAGATGGAATGTCGTCATCATTGAAGTGCGTCATGAAGAGCAAATATTTGCCTCGTTGTCCAAGTTACTATTTAATACAAACATCAGAGATGTGAGAGACGTCAAACTCCTCATCGTCTCCTTCAGGAACAGTCACCGGGACATCTGGTCGCAGTGGAGCGGTAGAGCATGGTCGTAAAATGTTCACATGAAACACATGATGTAAGCGTACTGTCGCTGGAAGCTTCAAACTGTAATTGTGTTTCCCAATTTGCTCCTCCACTGTAAGGTCCAAGCTATCGGTCCCTTAGTTTAATGTTGGGTTGTCCACGTAGAAAAAGTTTGTTGTGATATCTGACACCTTGTCTCCTTTGGCGAAGTGTGGTGTTGTAGACGGTTCCGTTCGTGCCTTCATATCGTCTTTGTCTAGCTGCAACACAGAACGTACTAGGGCGTGTATTTCCTGTAACAATCGTAACCTCTCTGTTGAGTCTTGCGAAACTGGAATTGACGGTCGCATGCTAAACATCATGTCGGGAGGCTCCTTAGGAGAGAAACCAAAATTAGCCTTAAAAGGGGTGTGCTCAATTCCGAATGCACGAGGAGCGTTGTACGCAAATTCCACTTGAGGTAGTTGGGCTGTCCAATCAGAAATTGAAATTGAAATTGAAATTGAAATTGTTTACAACATGTACCGTATGCGTCGGTTTTTCACCAAAAAGCCGTATGCGCCGGCTGTTGTCTCTGGGCCCTCCCAACAATGCCATACAGGGAACTAACAAGTCAGGGCTAAACCGTGAACCACCTATGTCCAACCTCTCCAAGGGTGTTCGGGGGTTTTACTCCCCCCCGGGGAGGGTCTGATGCGGGGTGATGGTGGTGTGCATTCCGGGGCGTGCGAAGGGGCAATGTGCGGAGGCGCGGCGGGAGGTCGTGCGGGACTTGATGCGGTATATGAGTAGGAGGTGATGCAGCCATTGGACATTATGCGTATGGAGTTGTGCAAGGATGCGAGACGTGTCGAGGCGTGCTTTGGAGACGAGTTTGTGAGGAGGGTCGGTGCGGGCGGTGAGTAGGGAGGTGAGACTCGTGATGGTGGAGGAGTGCGGTGTACATGTGCGGCTCATGACGATGGGAAGGATGTCAACCACTGTGCCTGGCCAGTGGCTGCGGATGGCGTTTGCAAGGGGTGTGTATTTGGCACGTATAAGGTTTACTGTGTGGGAGAGGTTGTTGTCTGTGCAGTACTTCCATTCCCCTATCTGAATCTTTTTGATGGATGCGTAGCGTCGGTGACCGTTTGAGTGACCCACGAATCGAGGTTCGAGGATGCGGATGAAGTCGGGTTTGTGTGCGGGGGGTCGTAGCGCTGGGGGGAGAATCTCAGGTGGGAGGACGGCGGGACACGAGGTTAGGGAATCGGGCGAGAGACCTTCGTCAGCTGCAACAAGGCGGGTGGGCATGTGGGTGGGGTGAGGTGGGTGACAGTCGAGCGGAGTGTGGGCAGGGGTGGGGGAAGCAAATGATTTTATGGGTTTGTTACCGAAGTCTGCAGTGATGGTTTCCCAGCGTCTTCCCTTGTGGCGTTCCAGTAGGGAGAGAAGGAGTTGTAGCGCGCTGTTGTGGCGGTCCTGTCTTAGGCCCGACATGGTGGGGCAGTTACCGGCCATGTGGCCGTTGCTAGTGAATTGGCCACATAGGGGGCAGCGCATGGTGGGGTTATGAGTAAGAAGGCGAGTGTTGTGAACTCCCCACATGAATTCTTGCTTGTGTGTGAATTGGATATTTGTGAGGGTTGAGTGTTTGTTGTGGAAAGAGAAATCGGCGCCGTCCTCCGCGGCGCGGGCGAGGAGAGCACCGTGTTTGGTTGTTTGCGAGAGGGGCGTGTGTGTGTGTTTGGTGTTGTAGGTGTGTGCGTCAGCTTTGAGGTTGGTGTATCTGTAGGGTAGCGGGTCCCCTAGGGTTTGTGGAATGAGGGTGTATGGCCAGGTCCAGTGGCCTATCGTGACGTTTGATCCTGTGGTGTATGTAGTGTCGGGTGGGTGACCGTCCGCTACTTGGTTGGCGAGGGTGTCTGCGAGGTCGTTACCTAGGGAGTGGTTGTGTGCTTTGATTTTGCCGAGGTGTGTACGGATGCCTGCGTCGCAGCGGGTTTTAAGGGTGTGTGTGATGGCTAGGAGGGTGTCGCGGTGGATGTTGTGTCTGTAAGCTGAAGGGCAGTTTAAGCATCCTTGTATGAGGCGGAGGGAGCACGCACTGTCTGTAAGGAGGTGGGTACGGCCAAGTTGGAGGCCTATGTCTATGCCAGCTAATTCAGCGCGATTTATTGTGTGGGAGGGGTAGAGGTCACCAGGATTTTGATTTTGGTGTCCGAGGCTGGGTGGGTAGCTGTTGCTCCGAGGGGGGACGAGCTTCCCTTTTTCGAGCCGTCTGTGTATACAAAGTCCTGCCAGTTCCAAGCATGAGTACCTCTAGTGGGGTGGTATGTTAGTTGCATGCGTTCCGGGAGGGGGTATGTGATGGGGTGAGTCGGGTCTGGGGGGAGGTGGTATATGCCTGCTGAGTGGGGTGAGTAGGTGTCGAGGAGGTGAGGAGGAGGGGCGGTGATGTCGGTGTTGGGGAGGTGAGTGTCGTAGATAGATTCGAGAGTGTTATGGAGTGCGGTCATGGCTGTGGGTGACGGTAGGGCGGAGAGTGCGAGGGGGTTGGGGACGAGGTATATGTCGACCATCCATCGTGTGCCGAATGGTGTAGGGGTGGGAGTGCATGTGTGTTGGTCAGGGGGAAGGAAGGTGTTTGCGTCGTTGGGGAGGGTGTAAAGGTGGTGGGTGTATGGGGAGTTGATGTACTTGGAGTGGCGGTAGGGTGTGTGTCCCCATCGGGGGAGGATGAGGATGGTTGCGATGTGTGTGTGAGGGGCTGTGGGGTGTGCGCTGGTGATTGCGTGTTCCATGGCGCGGCGCATGCATTCGTGGTCGTATTATGGGTTGGCGATGTTGGTACCTTGCCATGTGTGTGGGGCACTGCTGCCGCTGGACGAGAAGACTATGTCTTCGGGGTAGAGGGAATGGTAAGTGTTAGAGTGGAGGGATTTGTTGAGGGGGTCGGAGTAGAGTTCTGTCTGGATGCGGAATGTGTGGCGGAGAGATGTGAGGAGGTCTTCTCTTGTGGCCCATCTGTTACGGGTGGTGGTGGCGGGAGTGGGTGAGTGGATTTCTGAGCGGGAACCTAGGCGAGTGAGGAGGTGGTAGACCTCCTCTTCGAACGTATGCTGCGAGAGGTCAGGGCGAAAGAGTTGGTAGAGATGTCGGACGCGGGGGCCGTTGAGGGTGGTGACCGCGCGGCCGTCGGGAGTGCATAGTATGGTTGTGTCGTGGAGTGATGGGTGTGCGTGGATGGCGAATTTACCGGTAGGGAGCATGTGGAGGTCGGGGTTGATGGGGTCGTGGTTGAATGTGATTAGGGGTGGTGACCACGGAGGGGGTCCGGGTTCTGGCAGAATGGGTGTCGTGGAGGGGACATAGCCGGAGTTGAACGCGGTGAGGGCGGTGGGGCCGGAGGGGGTCTCACTGATGGTGTCGTGTATTTGTAGGCATGGGGCCCACTGGACCTCGTGGAGGCGGGTGAGGTCGTGTTGTTGGCCGCGAGCACACCACTCGCACTGCCATGTGGCGGGTCCCTGAGCTGGGCGGTGTCCAATCAGAACCGTCGTAACAAAATAAACAACGAAGAAGATGCTGAAATGTGCTGTTCACTCGCTCCGTTAGTCCGTTTGTCTCCGGGTGTCGATTGGAAGACATGTTCAGACGCGTTCCTAGGCGTCGCCAAAGTGTCTGCCTGAAGCCACTGACGAATTTCGGGTCGCGGTCACTAATCAGCACACGGGGCAATCCATGTAACCGGTAGACTCCCTGTCAAAACAAAATAGCAGTCTCTTCGGTTGTAACAGTTTTTGTTCACGGCAGAAAATGTGCATTCGAGTCGGATGATCTACTACAATTAGCACGTTGTTAAAGCTATTGCTCTCAAGTAAGTGTGTCAAGTAATCAAGACCAACTGTATGCCACGGTTTGGGTGGAACATGTAATGGGTAGAGAGGCGCAGCCATCTGCGGTTGAATCTTTACTCGTTGACACACGACGCAGCGCTCACAAAAACATTTCATGTCTTGGCGAATTCGTTTCCACCATGATCGGTCGAGCGCTTTAGCAAGAGTGCTATCAAATAATCTGTGACCAGCTGACGAACTTTCGTGCAACTCTGTGATCACTCTCAGTCGCAGCTCAAAGTTCCGCGGAATACAAAGGCTATCGAGGCGCCAAAAATATCCAGCTATGGCTTCTATCCGGCTGTCTTTCGTCCACTCGCCCTCGTCCCCATAAAACGAGTCATGGGAGTACCCCTCGCGAATGGGATCAGCGAATTCAAGGCTCAACTGCAACGCGTTGACTGTCATTAAGTTTAACTGTGCGTCTTCAAACAGTAATTGGGACTTTCGTCGTAATTCTCGATATGACGGGACCTCGCCACAAAACAATTGAGTTGTGGCCAAAGGTACGAAGTCTGGACGCCGACTCAGCGGATCGGCTTCGTTCAAAGCTCTCTTGCGATTTGCAAGTTTCATCGAGCCCAAAAACGGTTGCACTTCCCGCACGTATTTTGCTTGCCGCTTGTTCGGCCTGTTGTTCGGTTGCTTGAGCAGATGTCGCAGTGTGTCGTGGTCTGTTACGACAAGGAACCTAGAGCATCCTTCAAGATAGCACCTCCAATGCTTGACAACTTCGCAGACGGCCAAAGCTTCTAAGTCGTACGCAGAGTAAGTGTTGCCACGCTCAGCTGGATTCAGCTTACGGGCCTAGTAAGAGACTGGTTGAAGTCCTCTTCCTTGGTCTTGCAACATGAATGTTGCAGTCCCCAATGTTCAAGCATCTGTAGCTACGGTGAACGTCGCGTCCGAGCTGACCTCCGGAAGGATCAGGTATGGCGCGGAAATGAGCCGTAACTTGAGAGTCTCGAAGGCTTCCAAACAGGCAGGCGTCAGCGTAACCTTCTGTAGCTAGGACTTCCGTAGTAAGTCCGTCAATGGAACCGTAAGGTCGCTGAAATGATGAATAAATCTGGCATATAAGTTGCAGAATTGTACGAAACTGCGAACCTCCTTCTGCGTCGTTGTTAGCACTAGCATCCTGTTGCCTAGTGCTTATGTACAAGGTAGCTATTTGTCATCCTAGTACTTAGTGTTATGATATTAGCGGTACTCTATTCCCTATTAGTGGCGGTCGGCCGGCCTTGCCTGTACCTTCGTCGGCCGCCATATCTCTCTCCTCACTTCTCTAAGTCACTACAACCGGCCCCCTTGCGGAGCCGGCACGACCTACGTGTAACTATCCGTTTCCGAATCCGATAGGTTGTGGGCCCTCCACCAAGTTACACTAGAGAAGAGCGTGTGTAAAGCGCTCGGCGCCACGCTAGTCCTCCTACTCCCATATGTTAAACCGTGCACACACGATCATTGAGGAAGATAGCTAATGCATACGTAGTTACAGTCACGGTCACGCAAAGGAACAATCACATAGACAACCAACCCGAGGCATGGTGCCACGGAGGTAGCGAAGGACCTTTTTGAGAGCCAGCAGGTGTGCGTCCGTGGGGGATGCTTTGGCGGAGCCGAGGATGCTCAACGCCGTGGAGACATTGGGACGCGTGCAAACGGCCGCGCAATGGAGACTACCCATGAGACTAGGGTAGACGTCCTTGTCCACCCCGGCGAGAGGGGGCAGCGTCATGTGCGCGAGTCCGGCGAGGAAGCCGGGGTCCATAGGGAGGGACGATGGCTTCGCGTCTGTCATGTTGTACTTGGCGAGGACGTCGCGCATGTATTTGGATTGGTCAAGCGAGATGGTCCTAGCCGACCGATTGCGGGTGATGTGCATGCCGAGGAGCTGGGAGAGGTCGCCCAAGTCCTTAATTTTGAACCGGGCACCAAGTTGTGCCTTGGAAGATGCAAGCCATGTGGCATCATTGCATGCTGCCGGAATGACATCCACGTACAGTGCGATCATGGCGAACACTTGACCGGTGCGGAAGATTTAGATGCACGGGTCGGAGACGCATTGGTGCCACCCATTGTCGATGAGCCATGCACGGAGTAGCATGTTGAACTCGCCGGGGGAATGCTTAAGGCCGTAGAGGCGGCGCTTGAGATGGCACACTTTGGACGTGCCATCCGTGAAGCCGAGGGGCTGGCGGATATACACGTCCTCCTTAATAGGGGCGTAGAGAAACGCAGTATCGATGTCAAGATGGCACAACTCAAGGTCGCGAGCGGCTGCAATTGCAAGGAAGAGGCGCGGACTGGCCATGCGGATGACATGGGATAACGTCTCCGTATAGTCTAGGCCAACACGTTGGGTGCACCCTTTGGCGACGAACCGTGCTTTGAAGCGGGAGACATCGCCAGTGTTGTCGGACTTGATCTTGCATATCCACATGTTGTTAACGACCACGCGGTCGGGGGGAAGGTCGACAAGTTCCCACGTGCCGTTGTCCATGAGGGAGGAGTACTCTTGCTGCATAGCGGCTTGCCACCGAGGGGCATGGGCGCTGTCCAACGCAGCTCGGTACGTTTTGGGTTCCCACTCCCGTAGGCACTGGCAAAGATTGAGGTCTGCTGACGAGACCTCCGTAAAAAGTCATTGAATTGTTGAGTGCAGACAACGTAACTCATATTGCGCCTTACTTAGTCCCTAAACGGGAGGGTTGGTTTTCGATTCTCGTACCTAGTATGGTGGGTAAGTTCATGGATCACTCCATGCTTCGACGTCCGCTCGTGCAAAAAACAATAGTGGTTGCGTTGCCGTCACAACCTAGACTACCTCGATCGCCTATCCGCACCTTCCGCATGAAAGAGGACGAAGGCTTAAGTTGGTATATTTGCTTGTAGTCGCCTTGTAGTTGTATCTATACGAGTTGTTTAATTTACAGTGGGCTGGCGGGGCTACGAGCATGTGCAGCCTCTCGCTGGTACTGTTTCGATACTCTTTCGTTACTTTCCTGGTCAGGGGTGCACGGTCTAGCCACGGGTTACCTACCGTCCTGCCACACAAATCTATGAAATTTCTCTAGCAATAACTCAATAAGCCGAGAAAACCCTATATTTATTGTATCAAGCCCGTACGGGTTTGAGCTTTTCACCGATGACGACTGCTGGAAATTGCCGCCAGCTTCATCAGGAACCGGCAATGTGCGGCATTTATTTATATATTGGTAATATAATTCGACATGCCCCTCCAGCGGCCAAGAGCAAAGGATTGTGGGTAGTGCGCTGCGTCTCCCAAAACCTGCCATAGATCTGTGGGTCTCCGAGCTCGATTGGCAAGAGGACTGGTGCAGTTACGAAGCCAAGTTGTGCGTTAGGGAAGCAACATGAGGGCGAGCACGAGTGCTACCGGGGCGTCTGGGGCGGCCCAGACGGGGCGCCAGGCGGTGCTGCACAGCCGCGAATTCGGCGAGCTCGTCAAGTCGATCGGCGAGTGCCGTTCAAAGCAGGAAGAGGACAGGATAATGTCGCAGGAGGTCATCACGCTGAAGAGGGAGTTCGCTAGTCCAGCGCTAGACAAGTCCAAGATGCGCGAGTACCTGCTACGGCTCGTTTATGTGGAGATGCTGGGTCACGACGCCAGCTTTGCGTACATTCATGTCGTTAACGCATGCAGTGACAAAAACTGGATGCTCAAGAAGGTGCGTGTGTGGCGCTTGTGTAGAAATATGTTAGAGTGTGGGAAGGGAAGGGGGTGGGTAGGTATGCATGAGTTGTTCCCTATTTTCTGTCAGCACTTGCAGCCAGAGTCCCGGCCACTCCTAATACCAACCTCCTTTGGCACACGTGTTGCTTTCGTTTATAACAGCCAAACCATGAAAAGCAGAGCAAGCGCCTAAACTGCATACTTGAAGGCATAGTGATGTGTGTGCTTGTGTTTGAGTTAGCCGTGTTGTACTCGTTACATGCAGATTGGGTACCTGGCTACAACGCTCTTCCTGAATGAGGACTCTGAGTTCATCATCATGCTGGTCAACACCATCATGAAGGACCTGCGTGACGACAATTTCCTCGTGGGTACGTGCCAGAGCCTTGGCGCCCGCCTAGTTGCCTGCCTACCAGCTTTCCCCCACAACGTTAATCGTCACATTTTGGATCTCTTCTTGCATCTGACATGCATACCCTTCCCTTTCCCACATCCGCAGTTTGCGCAGCTCTGCATGCTGTCTGCCGTCTTATCAACATCGACACGGTGGATGGCTTCATGCCGCTGGTAGTCAATCTACTGAAGCACCCGAAAGAGCTCGTGAAGAAAAAAGCTGTGATGGCGCTGCATCGCTTCATCCAGGTCAAGCCCAATCTGAAGGATGACCTGGACAAACACTTGCGGGTCATGCTCTGCGACAAGGTAACGCTCTTTTACTGCCCTTAGTTGTTAGGCAAGTCAGGGGTCGCAGGCGTTAGATGCTGCTGGGTGACTGGAACCCAGGCTTAGCTGCTGGCTGCTGCATCTGTCAGGACCCGTCCGTTATGGGGGCGGCGCTGTGTGCGTTGCACGAGGTGGCACGCGATGCGCCAGAGCAGTACAAGAACCTTGTGCCCAGCTTTGTGAGCATCCTGAAGCAGGTCGCCGAGCACCGGCTGCCCAAGTCTTACGACTACCACAAGACCCCCGCGCCCTTCATCCAGGTGAGGCTCCTTAAGATCCTCGCGCTGCTGGGCGTCGGCGACAGAGCGGCCAGCGAGCACATGTACACCGTGCTCGCGGATGTGATGCGCCGTGGGAACACAGGGCACACAATTGGAAACGCGGTAGTCTACGAGTGTGTCCGCACCATCACCGCCATCCACCCCAACGCTACTCTTCTCCAAGTGAAGCCCCGCCCCTTCCTCTCCCCCGCCTTACATTGAGTCTATCCCCTGTGTGATCGCATTATAATTACGGCTCTGGAATTTTCCCTGCGCAGTCTGCAGCAGAGATGGTGTCCAACTTTCTGAGGAGCAGTTCTCATAACCTCAAGTACATTGGCATCGACAGCCTTGCCGCCGTGGTGGCGATCAACCCGAAATACGCACAAGAACAGCAGATGGCAGTGATTGACTGCCTCGAGGTGAGCGCCCATGAGTGCTACTTCTCTCACACACTCAGCATGTCTTCATATACTGGCTATTTCTCCACTTAGGGGTCACGATTGCCCTCTCCACTTCCTCTTGAACCTTAGGACCCTGACGAGTCACTGAAGAAGAAGACTCTGGAGTTGCTGTATAAGATGACTAAGCCATCCAATGTAGAAGTTATCGTAGAGCGGATGCTCAACTACATGAGCACCACGACCGACCCACACAGCAAGTCAGAGACAAGTACTCGCATTGCAGAGCTCGCGGAGCGCTACGCGCCGGACAACTCGTGGTTCATCGAGGTCATGAATAACGTGTTCAGGCTTGGTGGCGATGCTGTGGACCCTGTACTGGGAAGCAACATCATGCGCATCATTGCTGAGGGTGCGGGGGATGATGATGAGCAGGTGCGCCTCGCATCATCATTAAACTGATTCAGTACGGTTTCGTTGACACGCCACGGGGTCAGAATGTTTTAGCTGGCTGACTGTGGAAGGGGACACAACAGGCAGATGCAGAGCTTCGCAGCAACGCAGTCAGCTCGTATACTGAGCTGCTCGACCTTCCGAAGATCAGCGATGTTCTCCTCAAGGTCTCCAGCCCCTGCTTTTACCTGCCAACCAAAACAAAACTGTATCCCAGTGCGTTGTATAATTGTATCAGTGTCAGAGCTCGCCAGATGCAGGGCTACTTCTGCGAATGGTCCTGTGCCACTGAAGATACACTGACTGTGATTCGCTGCATTTGCTAGGTAATCTGTTGGGTTTTGGGCGAGTACGGCGCCCCCAACGACCCCGAGCGCGCCTATAATGTGATCACCAAGCTGGTGGCACTGGTGGACCAGCAAACCATCAGCGACAGTGCCAAGGGCTACTTGCTCAGCGCCCTGGCTAAGCTTTGCTGTCAGACTGGCGCCAGTCTCACTCGAGACGCGGAGGTCTTTGTGCGCAGCTCTGCCTCTTCGCGCAATGCGGACCTGCAGCAGCGCGCACTAGAGATCCAAGCGCTGCTCAGCTGTGATGCGGCTACTAAGGCAGCTGTTTTACCTGCAGACGCGTCGTGTGAGGACCTCGAGGTGAGCTCCAAGTTGCAGGCGTTGCTGGTGCTGCGTGTCCTAGGTTGTCAACGATGTGCACTGGTCACTGACTCGTGTTTACGACTTTACAGATCAATCCGGACCTCCCCTTTCTGAACGAATACGTCAACGCCGCGCTCCGTGCTGGGGCTGCTCCATACATCTCACAGGAGGAACGCGATGGGATGGGCATCGTGCGCAGCGATCACCACGATGTGTCTGCCAGTGGGGGGCGTACCTCGGGTCTCAGATTCGAAGCATACGAAACAGCAGTGTCCCCTGGTGAGCACCCCCTCCGTTACAGAAAAGTTGCCCCCCTCTGACCTAAGCATGCAGCTTCTTGGAAGGTCTCACAGCTATGGTTAATGGAATTGGGATGTTTTGTGTTGGCTTTGCAGAGCCGGTGATGAGTGAATTGCACTCATCCGATCAAGCCATGCCCTCTTCATCTTCTGGCCAGGCTGCTGTTGCCTCCTCCGCCCAGCCCAAAGGCCCACAGCTCAATATCGCTGGCCCCAGAAAATGGGGCCCAGTGCAGTATGCCCCAGCCCCAACTCCCGCTGCCCAAAGTCAGCTTGAGCCTCAGCACGGTGCGCAACTCCCAGCACCCTCCCTCTGAATATGTATTATGCACAACTATTTTTTTATGTGAAACACACACACACACACACACACACACACACACACACACACACACACACACACACACACACACACACACACACACACACACACACACACAGCCACGCACGCGTGTTTCTAAAGCACTCATTTCCAAAGTGAAATTTGCTTGACTTTGGTGTGACATTCCGGTGATTACGGCATTCATTCCCGTCTTTTGAAGCGCATTTATGTCAAGCATTTAGTTTTGAAATCCGATTACCGATTTTTGTTATGCTGAAGGCTGTTTGTTGTACCCCCTGACGTTACGCCCCAACATTGTGATGTTTTATTCGTAGCGGCGCCGGATGTGCCTCCAGCTGCTGCCAGCACTGCCAGTCACCAGCCACCCGCAGCAGATGACGAGCGTTCGAGGCTTGCATCGGCTCTGTTCGGGGGTGGTGGCGAGGCGACCAGGGCCACGCGGGGAAGCCGCAGCAAGGTGGGTGGGGGTGTGTGTGGAGGCACTGCATTTCAGCCAGTGAACGCCTGCAAGATAGCAATTGTGCACGCTTTTCCTGACCAACTGCTGTTTCTTGGTCACTATTGCAGACCCCCGCCCCTGCTCCCGCCCCAAAACCCGCCCCAGCTCCAGAAATGGACCTTCTGCTGGACCTTGATGACACTCCGTCCGTGCAGTCTGCCGCTGCTGCTGCCCCTGCGGCTGTCTCCTCGTCCCCGATTGACCTGCTGGCAGAACTAGGGGACCTCACGGTGCGCTCCATTCCTGACTAGTCAAGACCACTAGTTCCCCCCCCCCCCCCCCCCTCCCCCCCCACGCACACACACACACACGGCCACGCGCACGCACGCACACGCGCGCGGGCGCGCACACGCACACACATATGCGCGCACACACACACCCACACGCGCGCGCGCACACACACACACACACACACACACACACACACACACACAACTCCCCTTCTTACTGCCAGAAATTCTTCCCACTTACTCAGTTCTTGAACAGGAGGTCATAGGTTATTATTTGATTTCTGCATTTATAAGATGTCGTGAAAAACTAAGCGCCACCGTAGCTTACTGTCATCACAATGCGCTCTCCAAAGCACGACAGCGCATGTCTTTATAATCTGAGACAGCCACCACTGTGTTGGTGGAATACAGCGCCTGATATGTATTGCTTGCTTCAGGCATATCGCGTCACGGGTTTATCGATTATTACAATTATCATATTTCGTTTACTTTGAATTTGAGTGGGATTGCCTATGATAATTGATGCAGCAATCAACCAAGCTTCAGTTTTTTATGCACGGTCATGCTGTCCCTTTTGGAAACGGCATTCTTCTAATGTGCGAGTGGGCGTATGCAAGGGATTGAGTTTGTCAATGTATCGTGTACCGCTGCTGCTGTGCAGGTCGAGAGCAGCGCACCGCCTCCCAACCCCATGGATATGTTTGGCCCTGGGCCTGGCAGTAGCGCGCCGGGGATGTTTGGTGGGGGCATGGCACCCATAAATCCCGGTATGGGGGCTCAGCCGGGGATGATGATGCCGATGGGTGGTGGCATGGCGCCCGGGATGCCGCAGGGGGGCGCGATGTATGGCGGCATGACGCCCGCTGCTGCGCCAGCCGCGCCAAAGCCAAAGCCTTCGGGGCCCAAACTTGGCGAGAAGCCAAAACACGACCCCTTCGCCGACCTGCTAAGCTAAGTCAGTCATCAATCTGGGCTGCATGTTTTGCGCCTATGTTCCGCCATGTAAAGCTTGCGTGGTTGCTGGCGCATATTTGTGTTGTGCTCGGTTGTAATGACAGGATATTATGGGGCTTTTTACTCCTGAAGAAATTCTCCCTTTGGCGTGCCTAAAAGGGAGGCCATGTGTGTGTTTTATTGACGGATGATTGGAAAGACTGCGTTTGTATATATTGCCATGTGAGGGCTGTCACCTACTCGCCAGTGGCAGCGGTCGCCAAAAGGAGTAGCACAAAAAAATTTCACAAAATATTTGTTATGAGGTCGCTGTTGATTTTGGGGTCCATATAGTCGATCGTACGTGACGATCCGGACGACACACATATGGCACAATCGGTCGCGCGGTGTTGTGTCCTTTGTCCGAGTTCGATGCTTGCGTCTACTGTCGTCTTGTAGTTTTATGCCCGGAATATGTCTTCTAAACGGTCGCTGCGAATGTGGACACTGTCCACTTTCTTTCGAGTTTGGGTCTAATGAGCATTATGTTTTTTTTATCAGGCGCAGACTTGCAACTTAACGTCTACTGCTTTGACATACGGCGTAAGTGTTGAAAGCAACTTAACAGCACTTGCTAGTTATTCATATATACTGGTAATGTGATCATACACTCCTCCACAAAAGTCCGGACATGCATTTTGTTAAGCAGATGCTAGTCAAGAACACGCTCCCCTCTCACCACGTCAAGCATGACGATACCCGAGTACCACCCAATTGTAGGAGAGCCGAGAAGCAAGCAGTAAGCCGCCATCCGGGGTGGTTAGACCTCAGCTTAAAGCGGTGTTGTCGGTGGAGTTTGTCGAATTAACTCCCGGGAAATTATCTGAACTACACACGTCATTCTGAGCGCCACGCTTGGGCATTGCTCAAGCGCTCATACCAAGCTGCATACTTCTCTGTGTTCCACATAACCGTATTTTTGGGGGCTTTTTGGAGGGAGTTTGGAGGCGTGGGTACCGTGTTCAATGCGCGAGGTTTGGTTTGCGGGTGTGTGAATAGAGCACGGAAGTTCACGCCGCTGGCACGGGTGATTTTTTGGAAAGCAAGCGAGCAAAAACGCACATGACGCAGGTTTGGATAAACAATGCACGTTGTGAACATGCGAGGGCGATTGGCTTAGGGGAGGGGCGAGGTCCAACTTGGCCGTTAGGGACGCATCACGTTGACGATGGTGTTTGGAATGCTTGGGTATGTGCTTGTGCCAACCACACACGCCCCACGCGTGGCACGCGTCGGGAATTAGGCTCGGAGGTCAATAGGAATGAATAATTGGTAAACGTATATCGACAAACCCCGCACAAATCGTCTCATGAGGTGAGCCGACTTCGATGTGTGTTGCTTGGCACTGCGGCTCAGCTGTGCCGGAATAATTCGTAAATTAAAATGATTCATAATAAATCTATTTGTAGGAGTTTGAACTCCGGAGTAGGTGCGTTCGACGCGCATTGAAAAGACACGTCCAACGGTACCTGTTATAAAACGTTTTGACCATATATGAGTAAGTTATGATCGCGTGAACGTTGTGGCCGAAAGCGGCTTGCCCTTGGGATGTGCGCATATCGGTGGTAAGTCTACATACGCGATTTCTTGCGTTTCCCCCACAGCGGAAACACCTCCTCCCTCCGTCGCATGTGCATTATATTCGCGCGACCGTCGCATCAGCGTTCATATTGCGGCGTTGTGCGCCCGTTACTCTTTTCGTCTACCAAGCACGGCGACTGTTTGAAAGAGTGTGCCGCACAGGTGCGGGCGCGATAACCCCAAGTACACATGCCCGACAGTGTTCGAACTCGCCCCTCGCAGTTGTCGGTGCATTCCATTTTGCGCGCAAAAGCATTGCCTGGGATTTCAGGAGATTTGTCAATAAAATCGACCCATGATTACATTTTCTACATGCGAAGGTGCGAAATCTTGTCCGGACTTTTGTGGAGGAGTGTATATAGAACATCGTACCTACTGCAAGACAATAGACTAGTCGTCACCACCTGTTAGACTAGTTACCGCCTGTGCGGTTGTAGCGAGCGAGTGTCGCTCTCCACTTCACTCCTTTCTCTCGACTCCATACCTTTCACATGATGGTAGTCCGTGTAACTATCCGAACTACCTGCTTCTCTCCATCGAACCCTTATCCATGGTTCTACAGGTTATGGGCTCCTCTACATCAAGGTAGACATAATTTTTTCTTCTATTTTCATATCACCACCACAACTTTCGAAGCTCGCCTCTCTGGGCACCTGAGGCGTTGCCTCGCATTTTTTTTATATCACAGTACTTTCCACCGTACTTCGTCGACCTCCCTCGGGCGTCGCTCGACAACGCCGCGCACAGCCGCCAGCTCGCAGCGCAGTCGGACCACTCAACAGTCAGCCCACCCTCACAGAACGCACTCGTTCTGCGCGGACATGTTGCATACATATCTCAGGCACGGGAGGGGGGGCACTCACGGGTGAATATTCATTCACAGCGTGCACGACAGTGTCAGCGGTCCAATACACCAGCCAATGCTTTGCTTTTTCTGGCCCTCGGCGACCTACTTTGTCCCACTATCGTGTGAAGTATACGGCAAGGCACCGTGAGTCACCCTGGGGTATCAGGCCGAGGGGTCGGCGGGCATCAGGCCGTCTCATAGAAACCACCGTTAGACAAAGTATTCGCTATCGATTTTTTTTGTTGTCTTCACCTATTCTTGCTCGACCCGTTGCGCTGTGGCACCGAAACTGCGTGGTGCGTCGTCGAGTGCTGCCCCGGGACAACCATCACCACCCACATCAGATGCTTTATCTGACAATGAGTTGACCATGTCGGCATTAACTGCCATCATGGCTCGTTAGGATTCCCTTGAACAGCCGCGTGTTAAACCCCCGCCACGCCGACATGTCACCCCGGACGCACAACGTCACCAGTTCACCCGCATACCCATGTCGGTCCATCCCCGGTCGTCCCATCGTCGGCGTCAAGGCTGACCGTCGACCCGGCCATCGTGTTTCACGCCCCCCGCTCGGCTGCCGGATTCGACATAGAAATCTGGGTTCGACACTACAACCTGGACCAGCCGCGTCTTCCCCTTGATCTCCCCTTAGCGCTGGAACACGGACTTCGTTGCGTACCTCCGTCTGAAATATTCTGTTGAGATACCACACTTGGTTCTCCACCAGTCGGGAGCGCGTATTGATCTCGACGCGCAAGGTTTTATGGAGGCTATGCTCGCCCACGCAGTCAACCCTCACACCCTCGCGCGACAAGCCATGGATTCGATTCAGCACTCGCAGCCGGACAAGGGCTTAGCGTCGTGGCATGCTCTATGCCATCGTCTCGATCAATAGAGTGTCCCATTGACCATGGGGCTTGCACAACAGTTGGTCAAACAACATCGCCTAGTGAAACACTCACGCAATTCGTCCATAATCTGCGTCAAACCTATGACGACTTGAACGAGTCGTGCCTTCTGGCGGACGGACCGGTCGTACTTCACGTTTTCAATACAACACCGTTTTCGTTTTCGTACTACCTACATACGTACTTCACGTTTTCAATACGACACCGTTTTCGTTTTCGTACAACACCTTTTCAGCATCTTTATGCTGGCAGGTATGTCCTAAAAAGGGAACCTAGGTCAAGCGAAACAATGCATAATCAATACGTTTGATCCCAACGTCGCCATTTCACCCAACCAGCTCACTGAACACATCATGCGTCACGCGGCACTCATGGATGGCTCTGCCGTCGACCCCATGACTCCACTTCCTGGCACATCGGCTTTTTTGGCGGGTGCCCCACCTGGTCGACGCCACCCCATGACCCCCTCCACCTACTGGCGTCTTGTGACCCGCACACCTCTTACTAAACGCGTGCACTACGAATCTGCTGAGAAGTTCGGATGATGTGGTGAGCCCGACCGCCGCGGATCGGATTGCAAGGCCACCGATGCGCAGATTCTGAAATGGCAGCGGTACAAGATCACCACACTGGACAACCACTACAACCACCCCAAGCCCCCCACAGCTCACCTGAGTGAAATCGTCGACGATACTATCGCGGCGGTGGACTCGGTGGTAGACGTGGAAGAGGACCCCCTATCCGACTAAATCGTGAGCTCCCCTCTCTGTCCGGTTGCCCTCCTCAGTTTACCTCGGAACCCACCCACCTCATTGTCCCAATGCTGGGTAGTCGACTCCGCGTGTTCGGTAAACCTTTCTGCCAGTCGCATTGATTTTATCACATTCAAGCCCTCCACTGACCCCTCGACAGTTGGCGGTGTTGGTGTCGCCATAAAAAGTAGTGGTACGGTCCGTATTAAAATACAGTTGCACTTAGGTAGCGTCATCACAAGGGATATGTTCACGTTGTTCACCCCCGCCTTCATCACGCGGTCCTCTCAAGGCATTAACAAACTACTCAGTGTCAGTTGGATGCAAAAACACTGCGGCTGTGAATTCTCATTTCCATCCGCTACTGACACCGGCCTGTTGATCGTACCTACAAGAATGGTAGCCCTAAGCCCCAGCGGAAACGGCCTCTACATTCTTCCTCTGTTAGACATTTCGTG
Source organism: Tetraselmis chui (assembly GCA_026401115.1). NCBI lineage: Eukaryota > Viridiplantae > Chlorophyta > Chlorodendrophyceae > Chlorodendrales > Chlorodendraceae > Tetraselmis > Tetraselmis chui. Next base: position 42,318 of record JAPMLY010000587.1, read on the forward strand.
ATCTGTGGGAGGACGTGACACACCCTCACTTGCTTTGGTTTCTCCCGCTGATGCCACACTTTGGCGTAATAGTCTCGGCCACATTCACATGCAGCGCCTCGAGGGCCAACATAAAAATGGTTTTGCAACTGTGCCGCACCTTGCCCCCGGTGTAAGAAATATTTCCTGCAACTCATGTCTCCTGCACAGCGCACAGCCTGCAGTTAGAAACAAGCTCCCGTCCGTCAAACCTGTGTCTCCATTGTTGCAACTGTCCTGCGACCTGTGGGGCCCCGTGAACGTACCATCCCCACACGGCCCTCGCTACTTCATCCTTGTCATAGATCATCACTCTCATTTCATGTGGATGAAGTTCATGCGCACAAAAGATGAGAGCTGCGGTTTGCTCGAGACCATCTTGCTGGAAATAAAACACCTCCATGCCAAGCATCATGCCAACACATCCGCCTTTGCACCAACACTGAAATTTGACTCAGACACAGTGTTTGAGGCCTCGGAGACACTCCACATGTGTGCTCAACTGGGCGTCGACACTCAGTTCTCTGCCCCCTACGCACACCTTATGCTCGGAAAAGCAGAGCGACCATGGCGCACACTTCGCGATGGCGCTGCATCCATGTTGAAAACCATGTCCGTGCCTACCTCCATGTAGTCATGCGCCATGAGCACCGCCGTGTATCTCCGCAACCGCACGTTCTGCCTCGCAGTTGGACTCACCGGTGGAGTACTCGCCCTTGTATCGCCCGTCGCAACTCGGCGTCTTCGCTCGCCTCTCCGAATCGACACCCAACCGGTACAACCCGAGTCCAACTCGCCGATCCAGCTCCAAAAGCTCACCCACCCTCATCTGCGTAGAAGACCACTTTCTTGAACTAAATTACTCTCCACCCGCCTCATTACAACTAGTCACTCGAACGGCTTGCCCCCCCCGCCCCCCCCCCCGAAGAATCGACGCCACTTGACCTCTCATTTCGCATATCCGATCGATTCACCGTCCGGGAACACCCTCAACGCGTCGACCCGATCGCTATGTGCTCAGTAGCCGCCATCGTTCCTTGTGACTTCCAGCAACCGCTCGACCCGGTGTGCTCCGACCTAGTGGCAAATGACCTCTTTCTACGACGGCTCCGTTGCATCCGTCCGCTTGCACAATCGGGCCACCTCTCGACATGCCCGCAGCGCCGGAAACTTAACCCCGATCGCGTGAGAACTGACATATAGCGCTCACATGTTGCACGCCGCGGGATGACCCCCCCCCCCCCCCCCCCCCCCCGAACCCACCGAGCTCACTGACCATCCAGAGCATATGAACTGCTCGGAAGAAACAACCACATCAGATTCCCCGGGGATTCCCCTACCCGTCACAACTACGGATCAGGTCCCAACTCCGGTGGAACCCGAGACTCCGAACCCCCGGACTACCAACCTCATATCATATGTGGTCGGCTCCTACACGCCCATCACCACCACCCCCACGCCCAACCATGAGGGACTACACGGACTTTGCAAACAAGGCCCCCCGCCTCACCTGCCCGGTCGTCTCTCAACCCCTGGCCCAACCCTCACCACATGATTGTCCACAGAGAACACTCAATCACAGCCAAAGACGAGCCGGTCCTGCTCAAAACTTGACGGCCTCCCTTGCGAAACATTTATTAAGAGTGCCCCCCACTTCGACGAGGAAAAGAGCCAGATGAGGAATAGGGCAGCCATCACCTATGGCTCTATGGCCCTAAACTGAAAGGTCTCATCACCTACCAAGCCTGCGATCTACTCGTCGCCGTCCTAGCCTACATATGGGGTGACGGGGTGGAAGCCAACTCCGACGTGGAAAAAGACATCTATAACGTCACCGATAAAGCATAGACGTCGACGGACTACGAGAAGGGTGAAAACTGTTAGCACTAGCATCCCGTTGCCTAGTGCTTATGTACAAGGTAGCTACTTGTCATGCTAGCACTAAGTGTTATGCGTACTACGCGTACTTAGTGTTATGCTATTAGCGGTACTCTATTCCCTACTAGTGGCGGTCGGCCGGCCCTGCCGGTGCCTTCATCGGCAGCCATCTCTCTCTTCACACTTGTCTAGTCAGTGCACCCCCCCCCCCCCCCCCCAATGGGATGAAGGTCTACCGTCTGCCCCGCAATTGACAAGATGTTCTATAAGTGGGGCCTCCACTGCCGCATGATCGAAGCCAAACACTTCGAGCGCTTTGGACTACTCCCCACCGAGGAATTAGGCCAAGCTATCACAAACTCCATCACCCACGACATGGCCACATACACTAGCAAGCTACGTATATAGCACATACAAATTATGCTCACGGATGTAGCAACACCTCCCCCTACAATACCAAGTTCGCTCTCACTCACGCCGGCCCGGATGGGAACGGCACCCTCTCCCTCGGCGCGGAGGACGACAACTTTACCGACAACCGCAAGCTGGTGCTCAGCCTCACCTCCCCCTCCTCCTCCTCGACGCTACTTCCCTCAAGAAAATCATCGTTCGCCTCAAGCGGGGCCCAATTATACCCCTCTTCCTGCGCGTCCACCGTTTCCTGGCGCCCTTGCCGGAGGAGAGCGAAATCATCCCAAAGAAACCCATGACACACACCACGTTCGCGATTAACCGCACCGACCTAGCCTCCCAAGCCGCCACGGACGCTACCTTGACCTCCAACGGACGACCCCCCGAGGTTACCCGGCCGCGCCACCTTCACGCTACAATCGAGCGACATTAAATCGTCTTTACCACTTATCCTTGGACGCGGACGGCGCAAGTCTACTAGGTGGCTCCCTACGTCACTCTCCGCCCAACGCCCGGCCACCTTCCTCGCCCGGTCCACATACAAGCTGAAATGACTCCAAAACCCACTCCGTCAACTCAGATCGGATCAGCCCACAACCAACGCTAGCGACACTAACCGTCCCTTGCTACCCCCGTTCTGCATAGCCTCTTCCCGTCGTGACGGTCAAGCCCCATCTAGACAACCCCGATAACCTGCCAGCCGTCATGGAAGAAAACAATCCTTACCGAACGACACTTCCTCCCATCGCGACGGCAAGCACACCGTCACCAGCAAGCGACGCCTGCAACCCCACCACAGCAAGCGCTCACCTAGGAAGTCCAAGGCAATGCGAAGCTTCTCACCCTAAAAATCGCTATCAAATCGGCGACCCCAGAAAACCGATAACTCTAGCGAGAATTTCTAGACCTTCACGTTGCATAAGGCCTCCTCCCCCGGCAGGCAACCGGTAAGATGCCCCGCCCAAACCCGGGCACATGCACATCATCGCATGTCCTCCCCGTCAATACAAACAAATTACTCATCTAGTCCCGGTCCCTTTCTGCTCCCGTCGGGGAAGGGGACATTGCCTCCCACCCACAAGCCGATCCACCTACCCACAGCCCTCAAACCACGACCCACTCCGCTGGGGGTCGCCTCGAGTAATTTGCACGCGCCTCGACCAAGGCTCTAGAAGGGTCGCAAAGGTGGGACGTCTCTAGCTGCCTTAGACGTTGTCTCTAAGAGGGCGAGGTGTCAACCTTGACCTGCGGAAAAGAAGGGAAAAGGAAGGCATACTCCTCAACAAGGCGATCAGAGCTAGCGACACAGCTAGTAATTATAGGTTATCTATTTTTCCGTGGTGAAGGGGGATTCTGAGCTTTTCACCACGGGATGTTTCTTAGAGCAGTCTGCAATGCAGTGTATTCCATCTTCCGGTATAGCCGGAAATTGACTACACTCCCATGTACGGTTATATTGACTTAGTCACTAGGAGTATGTAGGAATAGGGACGCCGGCCTCAATTTGTATTCCAACTCCCATATGTATGGTTGATGCAAGAAGGCCCCCCAGACATTTGTACATCGGATAACGGTACATGGTGTTGAACATTTGCATTGGCAATTCATTTTCATTATGTTAACTACCATCCGATAACTTTTGAATGTATCGCACATGAAACGGCATCACCCGGTCTCGTCGCTTGCATTGGCAAACAATTGTAGGGACATCAAGCGACCTCGTAGACTTACTGGCTAACCAAGGTGCTGATGGCCACCTCCACCCCGACGTAATCAATTAGCAAGAGCCAACTAACTTCTCCCTCGGAGCATGGGCTTGGCCATACACTACCATACCCGGCGACCCTGCTGTACTTAGGCAGTAGATGTTGTAAGTGAACAAAGGAATTGTTAAAAGGTTCTGTCACTTCCCTCTACTGCACTGGGCTTAAATAGGTTTCAGCTCAGACTAGTTACGCCTGCAAGCTTTGCTTACGTGTCAGGCGTTAGTGCTGCTCAACCGTCGCCATCTTTCCTCGAGACACGGCCTGCCTAGCATTGGATTTCACGACGCGGCTCCTTCTGCATGGAAGAGCTCGTTCTGGCGCGTCATCTGGCTGGTTAGATTAATTATGCATATCTGTACGTACCGGGAGGTACTGGTCGTACTGTAGCATCAGCACCATTACAATATTGCAGTAGCGACGTACCCACGAGTATACGTCCGTCCTGTGGAAAAGCACGAATTGGTATCCGTAACGAGTACCTGTACAATGTCCTGCAATGTACTGTTGCAGGACTGTACTCGTCACACTCGTACCCTCCCCCTCTTGACAGATCAATGAGGCCGCCGCGAGGCAGACCTCCGTGGTTCTTGGCTCCTTTACTGAAGCAGTTACTGGGACTCAGGAATGCGCGCTGGGTGAGCGTGCATGAAGTCAATGTACGCCTGAGTCTTGGCGAACTTGCGCCATTGGGGCGTCTCCAAGAATTCTTGTAACGCAATTGTTCGATGCACCTCGTTCAAACGGTGCCAGACAGGTGGAATGTCGTCATCACTGAAGTGTGTCATGAAGAGCAAATATTTGCCTCGTCGCCCAGGTAGCGACTTGATGCACACAGCAGAGATGTGCGAGACGTCAAACTCCTCATCGTCTCCTTCAGGTACAGTTACTGGAACAGCTGGTCGTAGCGGAGCGGTAGAGCAGGGTCGTAAGTTGTTAACATGGAACACAAGATGTAAGCGTACTGTCGCTGGTAGTTTCAATCTGTAACTGTGTTTTCCAATCTGCTCCTCCACTGAAAAAGGGCCGAGCTGTCTGTCCACTGAGTTTCCTGTTCGGTTGTCCTCGCAGAAAAAGATTTGCTGTGACGACTGACACCTTGTCTCCCTTAGCGAAGTGTGGCGCTGTAGACGGTTCTGTGCGCGCCTGCATCTCGTCCTTATGTAGCTGTAACACAGAGCGTACCAGGGTGTGTACTTCCTGTAACAATCTCAACCGTTCTGTTGCGTCTTGCGAAATTGGAATCGATGGTCGCATGCTGAAGAGTAGGTCAGGAGGCTCCTCAGGAGAAAAACCAAAGTTAGCCTCGAACGGTGTGTGCTCAATTCCGAGTGCACGCGAAGCGTTGTACGCAAACTCCACTTGCGGTAAAAGTGTCGTCCAATCAGAGCCATCATAGCAACAGAAGCAACGAAGAAGCTGCTGAAACGTGCTGTTCACGCGCTCTGTCAGTCCGTCTGTTTCTGGGTGTCGGCTGGTAGACATGTTCAGTCGCGTTCCAAGGCGTCTCCATAGTGTCTGCCAGAAAGCGCTGACAAATTTTGGGTCGCGGTCGCTGATCAGCACACGGGGCAGTCCATGTAAACGGTAGACTCCCTGTAAAAACAAAGTGGCAGTTTCTTCGGCAGTAATCGACTCTGTGCATGGCAGAAAATGGGCCATTCGAGTTAGATGGTCTACTACAATCAGCACACTGTTAAAGCCGTTGCTCTCAGGCAAGTGTGTCAGGTAGTCAAGACCAACTGTGTGCCACGGTCTGGGTGGAACAGGCAATGGGTAAAGAGTCGCAGCCATTTGCGGTCGAATCTTCGCTCGTCGGCACACGACGCAGCGTTCACAAAAATCTTTCACATCTTGGCGGATTCGTTTCCACCAGAATCTGTCGAGTGCTTTAGCAAGAGTGCTAGCAACTCCTCTGTGACCAGCTGACGAACTTTCGTGCAGCTCTGTGATCAATCTCAGTCGGAGCTCAGAGTTCTGTGGAATACAGAGGCGATTGAGACGCCAAAAGTACCCGTCTCTGGCTTCTATCCGGCTGTCTCTTGTCCACTCACCATCGTCCCCATAAAACGAATCTCGTGAGAACCCCTCGCGAATGAGATCAGCGAACTCAGGGCTCAGCTGCAACGCTTCAACAGTCAGTGAATTTAACTGTGCGTCTTCAAACAGCAGCTGGGACTTCCGTCGTAATTCTCGATCTGACGGAACCTCGCCATCCCAAAATAAGGGTACTGTGGCCTGAGGTACGAAGTCTGGACGCCGGCTTAACGGGTCGGCTTCGTTCAGAGCTCCCTTGCGATATGCAAGTGTCATCGAGCCCACAAACGGTTGCAAATCCCGCAGGTATCTTGCTTGCCGCTTGTTCAGCCTGTTGTTCGGTTGCCTGAGCAGATGCCGCAGTGTGTCGTGGTCTGTTACGACAAGGAACTTAGAACAGCCTTCAAGATAGCACCTCCAATGCTTGACAGCTTCGCATACGGCCAAAGCTTCTAAGTCGTACGCAGAGTAAGTGTTACCACGCTCAGCTGGATTCAGCTTACGCGCCCAGTAAGAGACTGGTTGAAGACCGCCTCCTTGGTCTTGCAACAGGACTGCTGCAATCCCCACTGTTGAAGCATCTGTAGCCACGGTGAACGTCGCGTCCGAGCTGACCTCCGGAAGGATCAGGCATGGCGCGGAAATGAGCCGTAACTTGAGAGTCTCGAAGGCTTCCAAACAGGCAGGCGTCAGCGTAACCTTCTGTGGCTGGGACTTCCGCAGTAAGTCCGTCAATGGAGCCGTAAGGTCGCTAAAATGGTGTATAAATCTCGCATAGAAGTTGCAGAACTGTACGAAACTGCGAACCTCCTTCTGCGTCTTGGGCACTGGCCAGTCTGCAACGGCCTCGACTTTCTTTGTGGAAACCGAAATTTTACCGGCTGACACAGTGTAGCCCAGATACTCCATTTCTTGCAATCCGAAGAAGCATTTCTTAAGGCGTAATTTCAGCCCTTCCTCCTTGAATCGCTGTAGCACTAGACGTAGGTGTTCCAGGTGCTCTTCCAGAGTTCGACTGTAGATACAGACGTCGTCCAGGTAGACTGTCACGAACTTATGTAAAAAGTCGCGAAGAATGTCGTTCATCATCCTCTGAAATGTAGCTGGTGCATTGCACAGCCCAAACGGCATGGCGACCCATTCCATTAAGCCATCAGGGGTCTGAAAAGCCGTCTTGTGAACGTCCTGATCACGCACTCGAACTTGCCAGAATCCAGAAGCGAGGTCGAGGTGTGTGTAAAAATTCGCGTCCTTAAGTTCGTCCAGAGTGTCGTCCACACGCGGTAGCGGGTAAGCATCTTTACGCGTAACCTCGTTAAGACCGCGGTAGTCAATGCACAGACGTAGCGAGCCATCAGCTTTTCGCACAAAAAGAATTGGCGAGCCGAACTCACTGTAGCTGGGGCGTATCAAACCAGCTTCCACTGCGTCTTTAAGCTGTCGATTAAGCTCAGCGCGCTCTGCGGGTGACAATCTGTTCAGACGTTGACGTCGCATCGGGCCAGTTGTGTCAATGGGGTGATCCCACTGTCGGCTTACTGGCGGAGAGTCGACAGGTTGCAGTAACTCCGGGAAGTCTTCAAAAAAATCAGCATGACGTCCTCTGCTGCGGCGCGTCTTGCGCATAAGCTTCTGAACTTTCGTAGACGACAGGAGTAGACACTCAGGGCGTCGTTCCTCAAGTGTAGTCTCCACAGCTGTGCCGTCCATTAGTGTAAAAATTCTGGTTGTACCAAATTGTAAAGAGGCATGTTCGTCATCAAGCCATGGTAAACCCAGGATTAAATCAGCTGTGCGTAAATCACGTAAGACGTAGAAAGTCCGTTGAAACTCGTGTCGAGCCAGCTCAAAAGTGACGTCGCAGACTGTCGTAGAAGTCACTCGTTGTCCATTAGCGAGTCGAACTGGAGTTTTACTTGCAGACTTCCGAGTCTGTAAAGCAAAGCGTCGTACAAAGTCCTCTGACACAAAATCAAGTGTCGCAGCGCAGTCCACTAATCCAGAAATTTGGTGTCCGCCATCAGGAGTTTTCACAGTCAGCTCAGTTCGAATTAACGGGCGAGCTTCCGTGAGGTCAGTCAGTAGTGCTGTAGCTGGCGAAGAAAATTGTTGCAGCGTAGCGATGGACTGTTCCGAGTCGTCTGCTGGTACAGGTACCGAGTCGGGTTGATCAGGTGCTGTAGGTTCTGGTGAGTCGTTAAACGCACAATCTGCGTCGACTAACCACAGCTGTACAGGCCAAGGGGCTGGAGCAACCACCTCCTGTTGAGCTGGGTTCTCCAGTGACTGACGTGTAAAAAGCTGTGTCCTTGCTGGGAATTCTTGATAGAGTTTCCAGTGCTTAGTCACCTGAGTAAATTTCGCCCACTTTGGTAGTACAAATACAGCCATCGTAGATGTCGGAGATGTTCGACGACAATTCTCAAAATGCTGCGCAATCTGCTCAGCTAACTCCCAGGGTGGATTGATGAACACCCGTTCTCCTGTCAAATCTCTGTCTAGAATCGAGTCACTCGGCGAACAGTGAGGTAAGTCACCGTGCGAGTTAAGACCTTCATCATCAGCACATCCCTCCAACGTGAAGTTGAATCGTGCATGCAGAGGGTCAAAGACTGAGTCAACCAGTTTCCAATCAACTGAACGTCTGGTTACAGGTTTACGACTCTGTCTCTGCTTAATCTGACGACGACGACCTGCTACTTGCGTTACAGGTGTCGCAACTGTAGTCGATGGAGATGTCGAAGGTGTGTCGACGACCTCTGTCGCTAACAGTGTCTCAGAATGAACAGTAGATGTAGCCGGCTGCTCCAGTTCATTTGTAGAACAGCCTTGCCACCATCATTGCTTCTTAGGTTGCATTGGTGCCTTGCCTTTGAACTCCGGGCATTGGAACAAACGGTGTCCCTTCTTGTGGCACTTGAAGCAGAGTCCTTCGTCCATGTGTCGCTTACGCTCCTCAGCTGTCATTGCATTTGCGAGTGAATTAAAATCTTCGCGACCAGATGTCTGACCGCGTCCACCATTGTTACCACCTCCACGTCCACGTCCGCGGCCACGTCCACGGCCACCTTTGTTACGTTTCCAGACGTTAGAGGCTTCCTCGAAAGGGTCATCAAGGTTGCGCTTGCGTGAAGGCTGGGCAGATGGTCCAGCAGCAGACTTTGTATTGCCCAGTTCCGGCGAGTCTGTCACGATGTTATTCAAAAAGTTTTGCAGCTCCACTAGCGTAGTCTGGTATCCTTGCTGAGCTCGGTGTGACTTAGCCAGTCTCTTGAGCGCATCGTTCGCTAGGCCATTAATGAAGCGTACACACTGTACCTCAGCTGTCAGGTTTTGACGAGATCGACGTAAGTAGTCGTTGTACTGTTTAGTGAAAACCGCGTAACTCATCGTGTTGCTCTGCGTAAAGCTTAGCAAAGCGTTAATTGCGTCGTCCTGAATGTTCGGAAGAAACGTCGACTTGCGTAACTCCTCAACAAGCTCGTTGTACGTAGATGGAATTGGAGGCTGATTTTTCCGGTTCAACCACCACCCACCTAGGTGTCCAGAAAACTGTGAAGTAACCCAGAACACTGCATCGTACGAGTCAGCCGCAATTCCAAGCATTATAAAACGCTGAGGCTGTGCTTCGAGCCAATCCTCCAGTACTTGAGGCACTCGACCATCCTGGTACGGTGATGTAATAGCAGCCTTACGCTGAGTCTCCGTGAGGGTCACAGTAAGTCCAGCCAAGTTGTGGGTAGGCATCTGCGTTCCCACTCGTAAATCCGTAGGTCCTTCACCAGTCAGTCGATTAATGTGTCCACGAATCAGTAGCCATACAGAGCCAGAGTCGACCGTCGTAAACCGGGTGTACATGTGGAACTGTCTCGGGATAGACGTGTCGTCTTGCATGACTGGAACATGTTGTGTGATTGCTCGATAAAAAGATTCCCACTGAGCCACGTAACCAAAGTGAAGTAATTCACTCTTGTGCTTCTTAGCACGAAGTAAACCCTTCTGTGCGGGCGTAAGTGTCAGACCGTCAATGTTGATGGTTTCCGGTACGACGTAAGTATCATCCGGATTAACTGTCGACTGTGCCAAAACAGCCTGCTCGACCTGAGCAGGTGTACGTAAGTTGTTCGTAGCAAACAGGACAGGAATAGAAGCCGAGTACACGTAGACAAGCTGTCGTCCTTGAGGTAGTGTAACATTAACAGGTTCACCACTCAACAGCGTCAAATCATCCGGTGTCAAAACAAGACCGGTCTCCTCATGTAACTCGCGAATAGCAGCGTCGACAGGCTCTTCGTTAGGTAAGACAGAGCCAGCTGGGAACCAAGTTTTACCAGAACGAGGCTCACGCTGAAACACCAACTTCAAGTCCGACGATTTAGTTCCTCCAACGTGAATTACCAAAACCACGTAATGTCCTGCTCCTAGAGAAGCCATCTCAACTCAATCAAACAACGTCGAGCAGATCAACGAGCAACGAAAGCGTGCGTCGACCAAAGAGCTCCGAAACCAGTGTGGCGGTTAGCCTCTGAAAGCTAAACGCTAGCACAAATCTGTTCTAGTCTGTCTAGTTCTGTTGTTGAAAGATTGCAAAATGATGTTGTCGAGAGGCAATTGTTGAAAGATGTCTCACTGCTGTACTTAGGCAGTAGATGTTGTAAGTGAACAAAGGAATTGTTAAAAGGTTCTGTCACCTCCCTCTACTGCACTGGGCTTAAATAGGTTTCAGCCCAGACTAGTTACGCCTGCAAGCTTTGCTTACGTGTCAGGCGTTAGTGCTGCTCAACCGTCGCCATCTGTCCTCGAGACACGGCCTGCCTAGCATTGGATTTCACGACGCGGCTCCTTCTGCATGGAAGAGCTCGTTCTGGCGCGTCATCTGGCTGGTTAGATTAATTATGCATATCTGTACGTACCGGGAGGTACTGGTCGTACTGTAGCATCAGCACCATTACAATATTGCAGTAGCGACGTACCCACGAGTATACGTCCGTCCTGTGGAAAAGCACGAATTGGTATCCGTAACGAGTACCTGTACAATGTCATGCAATGTATTGTTGCAGGATTGTACTCGTCACAATTTGCTGTTCGCGAGCGTCGAGGGCGCTTGTAATCGCAACGTCCCCCTCCCAGTGTCGACACTCGCCCTGTATCTTCGCAGCGACTCAGTGATTTTGTCCGCCCTTGGCGGGGAGGGGGCGCCATGCGGCGCTACCGAACATCACAACGCAGCTAACTCGGGGGTGAGGGCAAAGCGGAGGGGGGGGGGGACTCTTGCTTACCTCTTCAACTTTCTCTTGCTCGTTGTGGAAGTCTTCCAGCAGGGTGGACCAATAGGCTTGACGCCTTACGTTGAGCTCGGTTTCTGAAGTGGCGGCTAATTGTGATAGGACACTGGCTAAGGATCAAAATCCCCTCCATAAGACACACACATGCATAAGACAAACACACACACACAAACATAAACACACATGCATAAACACACATACAAGCACTCAATACAAATATGCATAAGCATATACACGCAACACACACACACACACACACACACACACAAGGACGCTCAGATACAATCACATCTATTTATCAACATTCAATATTTTTATCAGGTATATAATAGAAACACATGTGCAAAATTTAAACACATGCACACACAACTATTACAAGGTACTCACCGAATGTCCAGCAATGTCGCAATCCCTATCTTGATGTAATCGTTCTCCCTTATGTTCGTGAAAAAACGCTCAATGATTCCGGCCCGCAGACTCTCCCTTGCCTCCGCCATATGAGGCTCCATGTCCTTCGCTTCGATGGTGTACAAGTCCACATCCCTCCGCTCATCTTGCAGTGAAACGGGCCTGTGTGACGACAGCTGCTTTAACAGAGTGCCTAACATAGGGTAAACAAGTGATATGGTTACATAGTCCCCCTGCAGCAAATTCACAACTTGAGCCACTGGCCACAGCACAGTGCAACAATATGCTTAAAGACAAAGTAACCTTTTATGTGGGAAAGCAAAGAACAGAAAAGCATCACAGAACAGCGATAACATAGTGTCGACAAGCTCAACTGCAACGCTATTAATATGGCTTTGATAGAGCACATAAACAGAGACATAAATGTGCGGGCGGAGGCGGGGAGTGGGCGCCATGCGGCGCTACCGAACCGCGCAGTGCAACAATATGCTCAACGACAAAGTAACCTTTTACGTGGGAAAACAAAGAACAGAAAAGCATCACAGAACAACGATAACAAAGTGTCGACAAGCTCAACTGCAACGCTATTAATATGGCTTTGATAGAGCACATAAACAGAGACATAAATGTGCGGGCGGAGGCGGGGAGTGGGCGCCATGCGGCGCTACCGAACAGCGCAGTGCAACAATATGCTTACCGACAAAGTAACCTTTTACGTGGGAAAGCAAAGAACAAAAAAGCATCACAGAACAGCGATAACAAAGTGTCGACAAGCTCAACTGCAACGCTATTAATATGGCTTCGATAGAGCATAAACAAACATAAATATGCGGGCGGAGGCGGGGAGGGGGCGCCATGCGGCGCTACCGAACAGTACAGTGCGACAATATACTAAACGACAAAGTAACCTTTTACGTCGGAAAGCAAAGAATAGAAAAGCATCACATAACAGCGATAACAAAGTGTCGACAAGCTCAACTGCAACGCTATTACTATGGCTTCGATAGAGCAAATAAACAGACATAAATGTGCGGGCGGAGGCGGGGAGGGGGCGCCATGCGGCGCTACCGAACATCACAACGCAGCTAACTCGGGGGTGAGGGCAAAGCGGAGGGGGGGGGGGGGAACTCTTGCTTACCTCTTCAACTTTCTCTTGCTCGTTGTGAAAGTCTTCCAGCAGGGTGGACCAATAGGCTTGACGCCTTACGTTGAGCTCGGTTTTTGAAGTGGCGGCTAATTGTGATAGGACTGGATGTGGACGGGCAGGTTATGGTGGATTTCAAGCGCGTACGCACCGTTTAAATAGCCCTTGGGTGGGCTACAATCGATTCAAGGCTGCGGAATGACAGCAATCAGGGCTATTGAACCAATCCTAGACATACACCTCAGCAGATTTGCATTGCCAAATACCTCCCAAAAAAACAGCGTGTCACTTCGGGCAACCACAGATTCGTGAGATACTCGGAATCGTGAGTACTGATTGGGTATCACGATTCCACATCGTTTTGCGAGGATGAGGTACTCGCGATTACCGCGGATCCATTAAAGTACGATGAATACCGGATCCAACGATTACTTACAATAACTGGTACCGGAACCAACGATTACTTACAATAACTGGTACCGGAGCCAACGATTACTTACAATAACTGGTACCGGAACCAACGATTACCTACTGAACCTAGGGTTCGGACCCCGCGATTACCTGTGATTCTAGGGTTCGGACCCCGCGATTACCTACTGAACCTTGGGTTCGGACCCCGCGATTACCTACTGTGGCTCGCGAGCCGTGTACCGCATGTCTAATTGGAATACATGCTTTAGGGGGCGAGCCGGTGCTTAGAAAGCACATGCGTAGTACCCATGTACTTAAAATAGCACCAATGTATTGGCCCCGTTGTTGGATAGTTATGATCTAACTTACGGATTCGGTCACATAGAACTTCACCCCTTAACAACAAACTCGCAAGATTTCGCTGGCGGGAAATTTCTATATCTGTAATCTCCTCCCCTTTGGACTCCGCAACGCACCTTATGCGTTCGCGAAGACTGTCTTAGTAAAGCTAGCCCGCTGGCGCCATATACTGGTATTAAAGTCTTATCGTACATAGACGACTTCATATTCTCGCGGCATCTAGAAGCATCCGCAATCCGCCTAGCTCCACTGCTAGAGGATGACTTACGGAGAGCGGCCTTATGTGTTAATCTCGAGGAAAGCACCACTAACCCAACTCGCAACATTCGTCACTATGGGTTTTATGGTTAAGTCCGTGAAAGGCGCGTCCACAACACCATGTGACCGTTGGGACATGTTACATTCATTCGTCTCGAACCTGATCAATGCACGCAGAGGTCGCGTTCGCGCACGCTCACAATCATGCGAGTAGCTTGTGCCCGGTGATCTCAATGCGACTACCAGTAGGCCTTACTACCCAATTCTTAGACATTTATGTAGAGTTCTTAACCCACGGACGTTCGGATGGCCGTCGTGGGTAACCCTCTCACATGAATTACTTTCGGAACAGCGCCACTAGCAATCACTAAGTCACCTCTCCTCTATTACAATTGTCTGGCCGACAATTAGGAGGTTTTCTATTAATGTGGAAACAAACGCTAACGACATTGGCTGGGGCGGCCTAACTCTCTCGGTAAGTACACTTGAGCCTACCCAACCAATGAATTGTCGTATTGCGTAGTGCATTGCACAAAGGAAACCAAACCACACTAATCCATTAAACTGAAGTTACATATTGTACATCGTAGTAGCACTGCGACATGAGATTAAGACGAGTACTAACCTTTGGGTTCCTATCTCCGCGGCGCTTTGCTGGAGGGCAGTACTCATGCTGTGGCATGCCTTCATGTTCCTCGGGCTTATAGGTTTTTCCCTCTTTTCGTCTTTTTGCTTGGTGGTGTCGACTACTTTTTCTTGTAAAACATTTTATAAGTATTATTAACCTGTAACACTACATTATACTATATACTTCAAAGGTACTCGCGCTACTAATTTGATCCGTGCTTTTCCAATGGATGAAGGGCGTTTCGCATGAGGCGCGGCACATCAACAGTTCAACACTACCGGTATCGGCACTGCCCGCCATCGCTATGCACGGGCCAATGTGGGGCCATGCGTGCGATCGAAGCTGGTAGTTTACATATCTTCCAGAAGGTGTTAGGGCTGTCATTGGTGGCCAAGACTCCCCCAGCCAACGCGCGTGTGCACGAGGACTTGTACGAGGATACAGTCCTGTGATACCAACAACCCGATGCGATAACTACAGGGACCTGTACAGTAATGTGATATGTGCCAGATACCCGTAGTGACGGCATACCACGTACGTACATACCATACTACGGATGTAGGGAGATACAATTTTGTAACGAGACATATACCTCAAATTAAAAAAAAAAAAAAAAAAAAAATCGCTGCCATTCTTGCTGATCTTTCTTCTTTTTGCTTGGTGGCCTCGAATGCCTTTTCTTGTAAGAAACTTTTCGATTCTTGCTGATCGAAATGGACTTACAGATGCCGCCCCCGTACCTGGATTGTAGGAGGGGTTGTATACCTGGAATACAGAAAACAATTTCTTACATGAAAAAGCAGTGGAAACCTGGAATGTACAGGGTAAAGGTACAGGTACAGCTGTTTGAATTTGTTTATTGCTGCCTGATGCTGATGATTAGTAGGGGCGAAACGGGTGCCCGATGGATTAAAGACTGATGGATTGTAGACTGACGGACTGTAGACTGCCTGATGGGCATAAGACTACGGGTGCCTTATTGCTGCCTGATGGATTGAAAGGGTGCCTCCGAGACTTGCACATGCACTCCGCGGTCACAGAAGACAGTATTTCTAAATGCTGACCTCGAAAAGAAGATTTAAATGCGTCAGCCTAGAGGGGCAGAAGATGGGACTCCTCTTGTCATGCGTCTGCTTAAGAGCATTGTGACGAGTACAGTCCTGCAACAGTACATTGCAGGACATTGTACATGTACTCGTTACGGATATCAATTCGTGCTTTTCCACAGGATGGACGTATACTCGTGGGTACGTCGCTACTGCAATATTGTAATGGTGCTGATGCTACAGTACGACCAGTACCTCCCGGTACGTACAGATATGCATAATTAATCTAACCAGCCAGATGACGCGCCAGAGCGAGCTCTCCAATGCAGAAGGAGCCGCGTCGTGAGACCCAATGCTAGGCATGCCGCATCTCGAGGCGAATGACGACGGTTGAGCAGCACTAACGCCTGACACGTAAGCGTAGCTTGCAGGCGTGATTAGTCTGGGCTGAAACCTATTTAAGCCCAGTGCAGTAGAGGGAGGTGACAGAACCTTTTAACAATTCCTTTGTTCACTTACACTAACTACTGCCCAAGTACAGCAGTAAGACATCTCTCATCAATTGCCTCTCGACAACATCAATTGCCATCTTGCAACAACAGAACTAGACAGACTAGAACAGATTTGTGCTAGCGTTTAGCTTTCAGAGGCTAACCGCCACACTGGTTTCGGAGCTCTTTGGTCGACGCACGCTTTCGTTGCTTGTTGATCTGCTCGACGTTGTTTGATTGAGTTGAGATGGCTTCTCTAGGACCCGGACATTACGTGGTTTTGATAATTCACGTCGGAGGAACTAAATCGTCGGATTTGAAGTTGGTGTTTCAGCGTGAGCCTCGTTCTGGTAAAACTTGGTTCCCAGCTGGCTCTGTCTTACCTAATGAAGAGCCTGTCGACGCTGCTATTCGCGAGTTACACGAGGAGACCGGTCTTGTTCTGACATCGGATGATTTGACGCTGTTGAGTGGTGAACATGTTAATGTTACACTACCTCAAGGACGACAGCTTGTTTACGTGTACTCGGCGTCTATTCCTGTCCTATTTGCTACGAGCAACTTACGTACACCTGCTCAGGTCGAGCAGGTTGTTTTGGAACAGTCGACAGTTAATCCGGATGGCACTTACGTCGTCCCGGAAACCATCAACATTGACGGTCTGACACTTACGCCTGCACAGACTGGGTTACATCGTGCTAAGAAGCACAAGAGTGAATTACTTCACTTTGGTTACGTGGCTCAGTGGGAATCTTTTTATCGAGCAATGACACAACATGTTCCAGTCATGCAAGACGACACGTCTATCCCGAGACAGTTCCACATGTACCCCCGGTTTACGACGGTCGACTCTGGTTCTGTCTGGCTGCTGACTGTTGGACACATCAACCGACTGACTGGAGTAGGGCCTACAGATTTACGAGTGGGAATGCCAATGCCTACCCACAACTTGGCAGGACTATCTGTGACTCTCACGGAGACTCAGCGTAAGGCTGCTATTACTTCATCGTACCAGAATGGGCTGGTTCCTAATGTTCTGGAGGATTGGCTTGAAGCGCAGCCTCAGCGTTTTATAATGCTTGGAATTACAGCTAACTCGTACGATGCAGTGTTCTGGGTTACTTCACAGTTTTCTGGACACCTTGGTGGATGGTGGTTGAACCGGAAAAATCAGCCTCCAATTCCGTCTACGTACAACGAGCTTGTTGAGGAGTTACGCAAGTCGACGTTTCTTCCGAACATTCAGGACGATGCGATTAACGCTTTGATGAACTTTATGCAGAGCAACACGATGAGTTACGCGGTTTACACTAAACAGTACAACGACTACTTACGTCGGTCTCGTCAAGACCTGACAGCTGAAGTGCAGTGTGTACGCTTCATTAATGGCCTGGCAAGCGATGCGCTCAAGAGACTGGCTAAGTCACACCGAGCTCAACTAGGATACCGGACTACGCTAGTGGAGCTGCAAAACTTTTTGAACAACGTCGTGACAGACTCGCCGGAACTGGGCAATGCGAGGTCTGCTGCTGGACCATCTGCCCAGCCTACACGCAAGCGCAACATTGAGGACCCTTTTGAGGAAGCCTCTAACGTCTGGAAACGTAACAAGGGTGGCCGTGGACGTGGCCGCGGACGTGGACGTGGAGGTGGAAACAATGGTGGACGCGGTCAGACATCTGGTCGTGAAGATCTTAATTCGCTTGCAAATGCAATGACAGCTGAGGAGCGCAAGCGACACATGGACGAGGGACTCTGCTTCAAGTGCCACAAGAAGGGACATCGTTTGTTCCAATGCCCGGAGTTCAAAGGCAAGGCACCGATGCAACCTAAGAAGCAATGATGGTGGCAAGGCTGTTCTACAAATGAACTGGAGCAGCCGGCTACATCTACTGTTCATTCTGAGACACTGTTAGCGACAGAAGTCGTCGATACACCTTCGGCATCTCCATCGACTACAGTTGCGACACCTGTAACGCAAGTAGCAGGTCGTCGTCGTCAGACTAAGCAGAGACAGAGTCGTAAACCTGTAACCAGACGTTCAGTTGATTGGAAACTGGTTGACTCAGTCTTTGACCCTTTGCATGCACGATTCAACTTCACGTTGGAGGGATGTGCTGATGATGAAGGTCTAAACTCGCACGGTGACTTACCTCACTGTTCGCCGAGTGACTCGATTCTAGACAGAGACTTGACAGGAGAACGGATGTTCATCAACCCACCCTGGGAGTTAGCTGAGCAGATTGCGCAGCATTTTGAGGATTGTCGTCGAACATCTCCGACATCTACGATGGCTGTATTTGTACTACCGAAGTGGGCGAAATTTACTCGGGTGACTAAGCACTGGAAACTTTATCAAGAATTCCCAGCAAGGACACAGCTTTTTACACGTCAGTCACTGGAGAACCCAGCTCAACAGGAGGTGGTTGCTCCAGCCCCTTGGCATGTACAGCTGTGGTTAGTCGACGCAGATTGTGCGTTTAACGACTCACCAGAACCTACAGCACCTGATCAACCCGACTCGGTACCTGTACCTTCAGACGACTCGGAACAGTCCATCGCTACGCTGCAACAATTTTCTTCGCCAGCTACAGCACTACTGACTGACCTCACGGAAGCTCGCCCGTTAATTCGAACTGAGCTGACTGTGAAAACTCCTGATGGCGGACACCAAATTTTTGGATTAGTGGACTGCGCTGCGACACTTGATTTTGTGTCAGAGGACTTTGTACGACGCTTTGCTTTGCAGACTCGGAAGTCTGCAAGTAAGACTCCAGTTCGACTCGCTAATGGACAACGAGTGACTTCTACGACAGTCTGCGACGTCACTTTTGAGCTGGCTCGACACGAGTTTCAACGGACTTTCTACGTCTTACGTGATTTACGCACAGCTGATTTAATTCTCGGTTTACCATGGCTTGATGACGAAGATGCCTCTTTACAATTTGGTACAACCAGAATTTTTACACTAATGGACGGAACAGCTGTGGAGACTTCACTTGAGGAACGACGCCCTGAGTGTCTACTCCTGTCGTCTACGAAAGTTCAAAAGCTTATGCGCAAGACGCGCCGCAGCAGAGGACGTCATGCTGATTTTTACGTCATTGAACTTACGTCAACTGCCGAACAATCAACAGACTTTCACACTGGAGAGGAACTAACAGCAGAACAACGTAACAACTTCCGGTCGTTACTTTTTGAAGACTTCCCGGAGTTACTGCAACCTGTCGACTCTCCGCCAGTAAGCCGACAGTGGGATCACCCCATTGACACAACTGGCCGGATGCGACGTCAACGTCTGAACAGATTGTCACCCGCAGAGCGCGCTGAACTTAATCGACAGCTTAAAGACGCATTGGAAGCTGGTTTGATACGCCCCAGCTACAGTGAGTTCGGCTCAATGATTTGATGGGTTTGTTACCGAAGTCCGCAGTGATGGTCTATTGGTCTCCCATCGACCTCCGTTGTGGCGTTTCAAGAGGGAGAGCAAGAGTTGCAGCGCGCTGTTGTGTCGGTCATGTCTTAGGCCATACATGGTGGGGCAGTTACCGGCCATGTGGCCATTGCTAGTGAATTGGCCACACATTGGGCAGCGCAGGGTGGGGCTGTGTGTGAGAAGGCGGGTGTTGTGGAAATGTGGACTCCCCACATGAATTCTTGCTTGTGGGTGCATTGGATGTTGGTGAGTGTAGTGTGTTTTTTGTGAAAAGAGAAGTCGGTGCCGTCCTCCGTGACGCGGGCGAGGAGGGCATCGTGTTTGGATGTTTGTGAGAGGGGTGTGTGAGTGTGTTTGGTGTTGTAGGTGTGAGTGTCAGCTTTGAGGTTGGTGTATCGGTAGGGTAGGGGTTCCCCTAGGGTTTATGGAATGAGGGTGTATGGCCATGTCCAACGGCCTATCGACACGTTTGAACCTGTGGTGACAGTTGACGACGGTTGGAAAGCCTTAACGCGTGACACGTAAGCGGGACAAGCAGGCGTAAGCTATGTGGGCAGAAACCTATTTAAGCCCATTGATGTAGAGGGAGGTGACATAACCATTTAACAATTCCTTTGTTCACTTGCAACATATACTGCTAAAGTACAAGGAGTGACACATCTTCTCATCTTTTCCCATTAATCGACTGACTGGTGAAGGACCTACGGATTTACGAGTGGGAACGCAGATGCCTACCCACAACTTGGCTGGACTAACTATGACCCTCACGGAGACTCAGCGTAAGGCTGCTATTACATCACCGTACCAGAATGGTCGAGTGCCTCAAGTACTGGAGGATTGGCTCGAAGCACAGCCTCAGCGTTTTATAATGCTTGGAATTGCGGCTGACTCGTACGATGCAGTGTTCTGGGTTACTTCACAGTTTTCTGGACACCTAGGTGGGTGGTGGTTGAACCGGAAAAATCAGCCTCCAATTCCATCTACGTACAACGAGCTTGTTGAGGAGTTACGCAAGTCGACGTTTCTTCCGAACATTCAGGACGACGCAATTAACGCTTTGCTAAGCTTTACGCAGAGCAACACGATGAGTTACGCGGTTTTCACTAAACAGTACAACGACTACTTACGTCGATCTCGTCAAAACCTGACAGCTGAGGTACAGTGTGTACGCTTCATTAATGGCCTGGCAAGCGATGCGCTCAAGAGACTGGCTAAGTCACACCGAGCTCAGCAAGGATACCAGACTACGCTAGTGGAGCTTCAAAACTTTTTGAATAACATCGTGACAGACTCGCCGGAACTGGGCAATACAAAGTCTGCTGCTGGACCATCTGCCCAGCCTTCACGCAAGCGCAACCTTGATGACCCTTTCGAGGAAGCCTCTAACGTCTGGAAACGTAACAAAGGTGGCCGTGGACGTGGCCGCGGACGTGGACGTGGAGGTGGTAACAATGGTGGACGCGGTCAGACATCTAATCGCGAAGATTTTAATTCACTCGCAAATGCAATGACAGTTGAGGAGCGTAAGCGTCACATGGACGAAGGACTCTGCTTCAAGTGCCACAAGAAGGGACACCGTTTGTTCCAATGCCCAGAGTTCAAAGGCAAGGCACCAATGCAACCTAAGAAGCAATGATGGTGGCAAGGCTGTTCTACTAATGAACTGGAGCAGCCGGCTACATCTACTGTTCATTCTGAGACATTGTTAGCGACAGAGGTCGTCGACACACCTTCGACATCTCCATCGACTACAGTTGCGACACCTGTAACGCAAGTAGCAGGTCGTCGTCGTCAGATTAAGCAGAGACAGAGTCGTAAACCTGTAACCAGACGTTCAGTTGATTGGAAACTGGTTGACTCAGTCTTTGACCCTCTGCATGCACGATTCAACTTCACGTTGGAAGGATGTGCTGATGATGAAGGTCTTAACTCGCACGGTGACTTACCTCACTGTTCGCCGAGTGACTCGATTCTAGACAGAGATTTGACAGGAGAACGGGTGTTCATCAATCCACCCTGGGAGTTAGCTGAGCAGATTGCGCAGCATTTTGAGAATTGTCGTCGAACATCTCCGACATCTACGATGGCTGTATTTGTACTACCAAAGTGGGCGAAATTTACTCAGGTGACTAAGCACTGGAAACTCTATCAAGAATTCCCAGCAAGGACACAGCTTTTTACACGTCAGTCACTGGAGAACCCAGCTCAACAGGAGGTGGTTGCTCCAGCCCCTTGGCATGTACAGCTGTGGTTAGTCGACGCAGATTGTGCGTTTAACGACTCACCAGAACCTACAGCACCTGATCAACCCGACTCGGTACCTGTACCTTCAGACGACTCGGAACAGTCCATCGCTACGCTGCAACAATTTTCTTCGCCAGCTACAGCACTACTGACTGACCTCACGGAAGCTCGCCCGTTAATTCGAACTGAGCTGACTGTGAAAACTCCTGATGGCGGACACCAAATTTTTGGATTAGTGGACTGCGCTGCGACACTTGATTTTGTGTCAGAGGACTTTGTACGACGCTTTGCTTTGCAGACTCGGAAGTCTGCAAGTAAGACTCCAGTTCGACTCGCTAATGGACAACGAGTGACTTCTACGACAGTCTGCGACGTCACTTTTGAGCTGGCTCGACACGAGTTTCAACGGACTTTCTACGTCTTACGTGATTTACGCACAGCTGATTTAATTCTCGGTTTACCATGGCTTGATGACGAAGATGCCTCTTTACAATTTGGTACAACCAGAATTTTTACACTAATGGACGGAACAGCTGTGGAGACTTCACTTGAGGAACGACGCCCTGAGTGTCTAC
Organism: Tetraselmis chui; assembly: GCA_026401115.1. Lineage (NCBI taxonomy): Eukaryota > Viridiplantae > Chlorophyta > Chlorodendrophyceae > Chlorodendrales > Chlorodendraceae > Tetraselmis > Tetraselmis chui. The sequence continues at coordinate 64,711 of JAPMLY010000587.1, forward strand.
TCCTGTCGTCTACGAAAGTTCAAAAGCTTATGCGCAAGACGCGCCGCAGCAGAGGACGTCATGCTGATTTTTACGTCATTGAACTTACGTCAACTGCCGAACAATCAACAGACTTTCACACTGGAGAGGAACTAACAGCAGAACAACGTAACAACTTCCGGTCGTTACTTTTTGAAGACTTCCCGGAGTTACTGCAACCTGTCGACTCTCCGCCAGTAAGCCGACAGTGGGATCACCCCATTGACACAACTGGCCGGATGCGACGTCAACGTCTGAACAGATTGTCACCCGCAGAGCGCGCTGAACTTAATCGACAGCTTAAAGACGCAGTGGAAGCTGGTTTGATACGCCCCAGCTACAGTGAGTTCGGCTCGCCAATTCTTTTTGTGCGAAAGGCTGATGGCTCGCTACGTCTGTGCATTGACTACCGTGGTCTTAACGAGGTTACGCGTAAAGATGCTTACCCGCTACCGCGTGTGGACGACACTCTGGACGAACTTAAGGACGCGAATTTTTACACACACCTCGACCTCGCTTCTGGATTCTGGCAAGTTCGAGTGCGTGATCAAGACGTTCACAAGACGGCTTTTCAGACCCCTGATGGCTTAATGGAATGGGTCGCCATGCCGTTTGGGCTGTGCAATGCACCAGCTACTTTTCAGAGGATGATGAACGACATTCTTCGCGACTTTTTACATAAGTTCGTGACAGTCTACCTGGACGACGTCTGTATCTACAGTCGAACTCTGGAAGAGCACCTAGAACACCTACGTCTAGTGCTACAGCGATTCAAGGAGGAAGGGCTGAAATTACGCCTTAAGAAATGCTTCTTCGGATTGCAAGAAATGGAGTATCTGGGCTACACTGTGTCAGCCGGTAAAATTTCGGTTTCCACAAAGAAAGTCGAGGCCGTTGCAGACTGGCCAGTGCCCAAGACGCAGAAGGAGGTTCGCAGTTTCGTACAGTTCTGCAACTTCTATGCGAGATTTATACACCATTTTAGCGACCTTACGGCTCCATTGACGGACTTACTGCGGAAGTCCCAGCCACAGAAGGTTACGCTGACGCCTGCCTGTTTGGAAGCCTTCGAGACTCTCAAGTTACGGCTCATTTCCGCGCCATGCCTGATCCTTCCGGAGGTCAGCTCGGACGCGACGTTCACCGTAGCTACAGATGTTTCAACAGTGGGGATTGCAGCAGTCCTGTTGCAAGACCAAGGAGGCGGTCTTCAACCAGTCTCTTACTGGGCGCGTAAGCTGAATCCAGCTGAGCGTGGTAACACTTACTCTGCGTACGACTTAGAAGCTTTGGCTGTATGCGAAGCTGTGAAGCATTGGAGGTGCTATCTTGAAGGCTGTTCTAAGTTCCTTGTCGTAACAGACCACGACACACTGCGACATCTGCTCAGGCAACCGAACAACAGGCTGAACAAGCGGCAAGCAAGATACCTGCGGGATTTGCAACCGTTTGTGGGCTCGATGACACTTGCATATCGCAAGGGAGCTCTGAACGAAGCTGACCCGTTAAGCCGGCGTCCAGACTTCGTACCTCAAGCCACAGTACCCTTATTTTGGGATGGCGAGGTTCCGTCAGATCGAGAATTACGACGGAAGTCCCAGCTGCTGTTTGAAGACGCACAGTTAAATTCATTGACAGTTGATGCGTTGCAGCTGAGCCCTGAGTTCGCTGATCTCATTCGCGAGGGGTTCTCACGAGATTCGTTTTATGGGGACGATGGTGAGTGGACAAAAGACAGCCGGATAGAAGCCAGAGATGGGTACTTTTGGCGTCTCAATCGCCTCTGTATTCCACAGAACTCTGAGCTCCGACTGAGATTGATCACAGAGCTGCACGAAAGTTCGTCAGCTGGTCACAGAGGAGTTGCTAGCACTCTTGCTAAAGCACTCGACAGATTCTGGTGGAAACGAATCCGCCAAGACGTGAAAGATTTTTGTGAACGCAGCGTCGTGTGCCGACGAGCGAAGATTCGACCGCAGATGGCTGCGACTCTTTACCCATTACCTGTTCCACCCAGACCGTGGCACACAGTTGGTCTTGACTACCTGACACACTTGCCTGAGAGCAACGGCTTTAACATTGTGCTGATTGTAGTAGACCATCTAACTCGAATGGCCCATTTTCTGCCATGTACAGAGTCGATTACTGCCGAAGAAACTGCTACTTTGTTTTTACAGGGAGTCTACCGCTTACATGGACTTCCCCGTGTGCTGATCAGCGACCGCGACCCGAAATTTGTCAGCGCTTTCTGGCAGACACTTTGGAGACGTCTTGGAACGCGACTGAACATGTCTACCAGCCGACACCCAGAAACAGATGGACTGACAGAACGCGTGAACAGCACGTTTCAGCAGCTTCTTCGTTGCTTCTGTTGCTATGATGGCTCCAACTGGTCGACACTTTTACCGCAAGTGGAGTTTGCGTACAACGCTTCGCGTGCACTCGGAATTGAGCACACGCCGTTCGAGGCTAACTTTGGCTTTTCTCCTGAGGAGCCTCCTGACCTACTCTTCAGCATGCGACCATCAATTCCAATTTCGCAAGACGCAACAGAACGGTTAAGATTGTTACAGGAAGTACACAGCTTGGTACGCTCAGTGTTACAGCTACATAAGGACGAAATGCAAGCACGCACAGAACCGTCTACAGCGCCACACTTCGCTAAGGGAGACAAGGTGTCAGTCGTCACAGCAAATCTTTTTCTACGAGGACAACCAAACAGGAAACTCAGGGACATACAGCTCGGCCCTTTTTCAGTGGAGGAGCAGATTGGAAAACACAGTTACAGATTGAAACTACCAGCGACAGTACGTTTACACCATGTGTTCCACGTTAATAACTTACGACCCTGCTCTACTGCTCCACTACGACCAGCTGTTCCTGTGACTGTACCTGAAGGAGACGATGAGGAGTTTGACGTCTCACACATTTCTACTGTGCGCATCAAGTCGCTACCTGGGCGACGAGGCAAATATTTGCTCTTCATGACGCACTTCAGTGATGACGACATTCCACCTGTCTGGCACCGGTTGAACGAGGTGCATCGAACAATTGCGTTACAAGATTTCTTGGAGACGCCCCAATGGCGCAAGTTCGCCAAGACTCAGGCGTACATTGACTTCATGCACGCTCACCAAGCGCGCATTCCTGAGTCCCAGTAACTGCTTCAGTAAAGGAGCCAAGAACCACGGAGGTCTGCCTCGGGCGGCCTCATTGATCTGTCAAGAGGGGGAGGGTACGAGTGTGACGAGTACAGTCCTGCAACAGTACATTGCAGGACATTGTACAGGTACTCGTTACGGATATCAATTTGTGCTTTTCCACAGGATGGACGTATACTCGTGGGTACGTCGCTACTGCAATATTGTAATGGTGCTGATGCTACAGTACGACCAGTACCTCCCGGTACGTACAGATATGCATAATTAATCTAACCAGCCAGATGACGCGCCAGAGCGAGCTCTCCAATGCAGAAGGAGCCGCGTCGTGAGACCCAATGCTAGGCATGCCGCATCTCGAGGCGAATGACGACGGTTGAGCAGCACTAACGCCTGACACGTAAGCGTAGCTTGCAGGCGTGATTAGTCTGGGCTGAAACCTATTTAAGCCCAGTGCAGTAGAGGGAGGTGACAGAACCTTTTAACAATTCCTTTGTTCACTTACACTAACTACTGCCCAAGTACAACAGTAAGACATCTCTCATCAATTGCCTCTCGACAACATCAATTGCCATCTTGCAACAACAGAACTAGACAGACTAGAACAGATTTGTGCTAGCGTTTAGCTTTCAGAGGCTAACCGCCACAGCATCTATGGTATGAAACAAGCATCGGGTGAGTGGTACAAGCTGTTTCACCGGACCCTATCTTCCCTTTGGTTCAAGCCAACAACTTCCGATACCAGCCTCTACACTATGAACTAAGGCTAGGGATTAAGCGAATTTTGTCGATGTTAGTGATATCTTTAATGGTCGATGTTGGTAATAGTGATATCTTGGATTGTGGATGTTGATGGTGTTGATATTTTGGGATGCAGACATCGATGGCAATTTAAGCCGATATTATCGCCGATATATCGATTCTTGGGACGATATACCAATACATCGGGCTTTGATAATCAGTGTATTCCAATTGTTGTGATAATTGATGGCATTAATACTAGCACTACTGCCATCGTGTCGATGTCGATGTCGCAACTTATGACATCGATGACACCATCAACGGCTGATGATGATAGTATCGACGATGTATCGATGGCTGATCTCTAGCCTTACTATGAACCATCCAGTACATGATATCTTCATTATTCTAGTGTACGTGGACGGCCTTCTTATCGTCTCCGACTCACTCGAGTGGATCAAGTCCGCGAAGCGGGCCATCGGGGGACAATTCCGCATGATTGACTTTGGCGAAGCTAAGTTCTTCCTCGGAATGGACATTGTCAGGAACATGGAGGTTGGGACCATCAGCCTTCCCGAAGAACAATATACCAAGGAGATCCTAGTGAAGTTCGGCATGTTGGACAACACACCCTCCAAGATACCCATGGCTCCCACGCACTACCGAGATGGAGAGGTCGCATCCGACCAAGACAAAATGACAATGTCATCACCGGAACACGAGATTTTCTGTACCATCCTCGGGTCAATGAACTTCCGTTGCATGTGTACAAGACTGTACATCGCATTTGACGTCATCAATTGACGGCAAACAACTCCCACATAATTGCACATGAAGCAGCTCAAACGATTGCTCCGCTACCTCAACGGAGCAAGGCCAATGAGAATCACCTACGGACGGCCATCTCTAGACAATGCGGACGACATCAAAGTGTTTGCGGACTCTAACTTGGCAGCATACATGACTACGAGACGATCGCAGTCATGAGAGGTAGTAATGCTCAATGGTGTGGCGGGCAGCTTGACTTCCGCGCAACACGTGGTAGTTGCTTTCCCTATTACGAAAGCGGAGTATGTCGCTGCCAGCCGGACCGGACAAAGTGCGGCGCACTTTCGGCAACTTATGTACGATGTCCACCAATAACGGCAACGCAACGCCACGACAGTCTACGAAGATAACAAGCAAGCCGTGAAACTCGCCAACAATCCTATGGTTTCGAGCAAAACGAAGCACGTCGACATTAAGCACCACTATATTCGAGAACTCGTGGATACGAAAACTGATGCATTTGTGTCGGTAGGCACAACACACATGCTGGCGGGTGGATTGACGAAAGCGCCACACATCAACATTAATTGTACCGGCAGTCCGGCACTCGCCGCCACCGCTGTGCACTGGCCGGGCTGTGGTGCAATCGAAGCTGGCTTACATATCTTTCATAAGGTGTTAGTAAGGGGTGTTATTAGAAAAAAATTCTTACAAGAAAAGCAGTGGATGCCACTAGGAAAAACTTAAGCCCGGGGAACAAGAAGGCATGCCATAGCGTTAGCATTGCCCTCTTGCAAAGCGTCGCGGAGATAGGAACCCAAAGTACCATGAAGAGCAGCAAAAAGACGTTGGATGACTTCACGTCGCACATCCCTCAAAATACATCGAAAAACAAAAGAAGTAGTTGGAGAAACGGAATGTTGCATACGGACATACCTATCATAGCGCAAGGAGCGATAATCAATAGCACCCATGCCAGGGAATCGACGAACTGCCACCAAAATAGCCAAGCGATCAACCAACTCAGCCGCCATAGGCGCCAACCGGCCCCCATCCTCTATAGCGGGGGGATAGTAGCCATGGACCGATTGAACCGAAGGCGTGCCAAGGAAAGTAGAAGTGCGGAGGTCCGCATTAAGTTTGCCATGATGGGCTCCCAATGCAAGGCTGCCCGGGAGTGGAAGACGAGCACCTATACGAGGAACCTATACATTGGTGTTTGTGCAAGCACTTATAACCGTCACATAAACAACAAGATGACGGTGTAAAGCCATGAAGTCTAACCAAACCACATACCCATGACGATCTCGAGAAGCTCCCGACCGAATGTTGCGGACCTCCAACCGCAAGTCCCGCCCCTTAGTGGCCCCCACTTCAAGCATGACCTCTTCAAGCACGTGGACGATCCGGTCGTGGAGTTGAATGACATACCAAGAGCACCGGCACCGGGGGATGTGGTCCATAAGCATAGCATATGTGGAGCGCTCACCCGACATAGAGGCGCCCGAGACCGTCGACGAAGATCATGACCCACGAGTCTCTTCGGGAGCTTCATTGCACCGAGGGCACTTTCGAATATGAGAGGCGCGCTCCGCAGTTAAGCCAATCACCCGGTGTGCTGCCATCTTCTAGCAATCGGATGGCACCTTGAAAGTGGACTCATGTGAAGTGTTAGGGCTGTTTTTTTTTTTTTTTTTTGCGTTAGGGCTGTTAAGCCGCTGTTCGAATAAGGGAGAAATGCGGGGGGAGAAATCAGCCCAAGTACTGCCGCCCGAGAAATAATGTACGGGTACCCGCAATTCGTACGGGTCTGTTCGAATGACAGATACCGGTCCGGCAGGAGAAATACAGTCTTGCGCGCATTAAAGTATAGGAGGCGCGAGGGCTTTGACTGCAGGCGACGAAGTCCATGCGCGTCAGTCCGCCGCCACCGCCAGCTCTTTAGCCAGACGCACCACCGCCCCACCGCATCCCGCTCTGCCTTTGCCACTGCAAGTGCAATCCACGAGCTGCGGCAGCGAAGATGCGCCGCATGTGTGCACTGTCGGCCGTCGGCTTTCTGGTCGCCTACGTTCTACCGGTCGCCGCGGCAGCCGATGGAGACGACGCGGTGAACTTCGCAAACCTGGCGGCCGCTTCGAGCACAGGGGGGGCTCGGGTGGCGAGGTTGTGGGAGGGAATGGCCCGGGGGCGGCGAGAGCTAGGGCGATGGTGAGCAGCCGCTTCCTGTATGGCGCTTGATGGCGGGGGCGCGACGGGTCGAGGGCGATGACATGACAGGGGATGGTAAAAGGTTAAGTACTAATCGTTATTTCTCCCGGCGGGAGAAATGGCGCTCCAGCAGGAGAAATAGGGGGTCATTTCTCCCGATTTGGCGCCCTTTCTCCCGCCGGGAGAAATAACGATTTCTCTTTTTGGTCGATATCTGTCATTCGAACATGGGTCGCTACAGTACCCGTACCGATAAGTAGCGGTATTTCTCCTTTCTCCCTTATTCGAACAGCGGCTTTATTGGTGGCCAAGACTCCCCCAGCAAACGCGCGTGTGCACGAGGACATGTACTAGGATACAGTCATGTGATACCAACAACACAATTCGATAACTACAGGGACCTGTACAGTAATGTGATAATATATGCCAGGTACCCGTAGTGACGGCACACCACGTACGTATGTACTATCAATACTGCCGTAGGTGCGTGAAGATACAATTTTTGTAGTGGTTTTTCACTTTTTTTCTTCTTTTTGCTTGGTGGCCTGCGCTTCTTTTTCCATTAATTATAAGAATTTTTTTATTTTTGTAGTGAGATGACATATCTCGAATAAATATAATTCGCTGCCTTTCTTGATCGAAATAGAGTTACTACAGGTGTCCGTACCTGGATTGTAGGGAGACAGTCATACAGGTACCCGTACCAGGAATGCAGAAAACGAACCCTAAAACACCTACATTTAAGCTGTGTTGGGGCTCACTTACGCCAAAGATGTGGATCACTTACAGAATTTGGATTTGGAGGCCCTTGGGCCACCCTACACGCAATGTGAGAGGGAATCGGGTGGGTGGGTTTGCGTGAGCGATAGCTCTCGCAAAAAGCAGAAGGTGGACACACAATCGCTGCTGGTGTGTTATATAGGGTGCGGACATATGGTCATATTAGTAATATAGAGGTTTGAATTACAGGGCTAAATTACGAAGTAACCGGCGTTACCTCCGTTACAAGCGTTACCTCCGACGCTACATCTCCCTAACGGTTCAAGCGCCCAAGCGCGCACGGACAGTAAAGTGTCCGCACCCTATATAACACACCAGCAGCGATTGTGTGTCCACCTTCTGCCTTTTGCGAGAGCTATCGCTCACGCAAACGGCATCGTGGCTCTTGCTAGCCACGCAAGGTGTTGATCACTGAGTCTCCTGCACGACGCACGAAAACACACTCCGTCAGTCCAAATGGCAGACCGCCTGGTATTGCCTACTGATCTCTACGTTGCGCCCGGTGACGCGCCGGAACAGCAGCCAGACCAGCTGCAATTGCTAAGACAGATTGTGCAGCAGTTAGCCGCCCAGGTCGAAACTCTCTCCGTCGCTACCGCGTCAACAAAACCAACTACTTCAGCCATCCCCACAGCCGACTCCGACAGCGCTGCGGGTGGACGACTCGAGCTCGACGCTCTACCAGCTGACAGTAAAACCACCCCTCTAGAGTACATCGACCCTAGAGAGTGGTCAGAATTCGCGTCCCGTACGTTCGCGGACTGCCTACCCCCATCTGGCACAACAGCCCCGTGCCTGTGGAACCCTCGACACGACGAGGCCGACAAATTTTTACGGACAACGCGAGAATTTCTTCCCGCGACGAGTATCGACACCTGCTCTGCTATGGTGTGTTTACGGCCGCCGTTAACGCGGCACTCGAAACTGCTATGGAAACGCTTCGCTCGGTCACCTCTACCCCCGACGAAACAACCTACGCCTACTCCCTCGTCGACGCAGCGCTACGTACTAATCAAGTAGTGGCCTCAGCGGGGGAAGCGCGACTCACCTACATCAGACGCTTCAAGGCCAAGAAGATTCTCACCGGAGAAGAACGCGTCGCGGAGCGTCTCGTCTACTCAAGATGCTTCGACACTGTCGCCTCCGATCGTGGAGGCAACGTCGTCGACGGACTCCTGGCAGCCCTGGAGGACAAACGACTCGAGGTCAGCATCACAGCAGCGGCAAAAGCGCAAGCAACTGCCCAGTTCAAGGCCGACAAGCCTAGACCAGACAAACCGGACAGGCCGAACGATAAGCCGGACAAGCCGGACAAAACCAAGGCCAAGCCAAAGGACCGCACGAGCGGCCGCCCCCTCCCCCCTACCGACAAGGCTCACAAGAAGACCGAGGCCGACAAGGACGAATGACGGGGTGACCCGCCGCGCCGATTCCTGCAACCCAGATTCAAACTACATGCGTCATCGCGTGCGGCGGAACTGGCAAGCCTGGAAAGATATCGGCGCGAGCGGACAAGTCTTACGGTGGATCCGGGAGGGCGTTACTATTCCCTTCCTAAACAACCGACCCCCACCCCCGTTCAACCAAGGCACTTCACTGCTGGACGCTACCCCCGAGCAGCTCACCTTTGTCGAGGCCGAGCTCGCGCGCTTCGTAGAGACGGGAGCATGGGAACGCACCACCTGCAGCAAGTACGTGTCAAGACTCTTCTTAGTCGCCAAGCCCGGCAACAATCAGTGGCGTTTTATCGTCGACCTACGACACCTGAACAGCTTCTGCGTCGGAAAGCGACTACGGATGGAGTCTTTGCTAGGTGTTCGTCATGTGACTCGGAAGGGCGATTACATGTTCTCGTTCGACCTAAAAGACGGGTTCTACGCGCTGGGCATCGTGCCAGAGCAGCGCGACTATCTAACCGTAAACGTTCGCGGCCAACTGTACCGACTAGCTGGACTCCCTATGGGCTGGTCGCTCAGCCCTTACCACTTCTGCGCTTTCACGGACACATTCGTACGACACCTCCGTCAACCAGACCCCGGGGGGTTTACTACACAGCACGGGAAGCCTACACAACCCGACAGCGACAGACCAAGCAAGCGCTTCCTCCGACACACTCGGTGGCGCGGAGCCAAAATCTTACCTTATGTGGACGACTTTCTCCTCTTCGCCGCCACTCGTGCTCTCGCTCTCTCGCTCAGGCAGCGCGTCGACCGCCTCCTCACCAATCTCGGCCTTCTCCGCCACCCCTCCAAGGGTTTTTGGGAGCCGACGCAATACGGCCACCACCTGGGCATCGACATCGACACAGCTTCTGGTTACTTCTTCGCCCCGGTGGAAAAGCTACAGAAGCTCGCACGACAAGCTCGTCACCTACTGCAACGTGCAACCCGAAACTGCAGATGGCTCCCTGTCAAGGAACTACAGTCCAAGGGCCACCAAATCCAAATTCTGTAAGTGATCCACATCTTTGGCATAAGTGAGCCCCAACACAGCTTAAATGACCATTAAAGAGCAGTGGAGACCTGGAATGTATATAGGGTACAGTATAGCTGTTAAAATTTGTTTATTGCTGCCCGATGATGGATTGTAGGGGTGAAACGGGTGCCTGATGGATTGCTGCCTGATGATGGGCGGTTAAAGAGTACGGATGCCTTACTGCTGCCCGATGATGGACTGACTGTACAGGTACCTGTACGGGTTCCTCCGCAGATTTGTTCGCCAGACCGCAACGGTGCCACCGCATCATCGACAGCTTCCGCCGTGTACCATACGTATTGGCATCTGTACTGACAGAATCATTTGAGCTTCAGGAAATACACGCTCTTATCAGGTCTTCCTCCTCCGCAGTCCGCCACAATTCCGAAGTCCGTCAAACCTTTGGACAAATTCGATAGATAGATTCCTTGACAGGCATATCCGGCCAAGCAAGCTGCCGATCGAGGTGCCCATACCGGTTGTGTCTGCTTGGCCAACTGCGTACTTCTGGGTTTCTTGTATAGCGCCAACTGAATAGACTTGCCTTGCGCCCTACCGCCATGACGACTCCAACTCGTTACGATGATAATCCTATGGACGGCCGTGTTCCGGCAGCTGCCATGAACGTCGACGGTACGCCCATTGCGTAGAACCTGGTTCTAACACAGCGATGTGGTACTTAATCTAAAGCACCTGTCGTGTAATGTCAAGTCAAGTTATTTTGAGTACTGCAATATAAGTAAACGCGTGCCGCTGCGCGTAAGAGCAGCAGTGTGCCGTCTTCATAACAAATCCATACAAATAATAAAGGTCTATATATCGACTGAGTTCCCCTCAGGTTCACGCTACCACTGTCTATGTGTGACAGGGCTTTCTTCCATTCCTGCGCTGTTTCATGCTTCCGAAGTCTTAGCCTCACCCGACAAGGTCACGAAGGCTGATGCTGACAAAGCGAGGAAGGATGCGACACTCTTAGCTCGAAAGCTTTCGGTCGACGGAAGGAGGCTAACCCTCACAGATTTGTCCGAATGGACTCGCGACTACGGTCAGAACTCTGCGGGAGCTTCCGCCAACGTGGATAGTTGTTCCAACTGTGTCGTGACTCAGGTCTGCGCTTGGTGTCTGCACCGCTTTTTATTTATCTACTGCATGCACATCACCGCGCCCTCTATATGGTTTTAAAACACTCGCGTGCAAGTCTCCAAACACATCGCCGTGCGTACCGTGTGCGTCAGACGGCAAACTCTGGATATCGGAAGATCATTTACCGTCTTACTTCCTTTCTGTGCTGCAAAGTGCAAATGGATACAGCTGATGTAGGCAGGCTGTACTTACTCCACCTATTATAATATGTATTACCCTCGCAGGCACTTCGGGACGAGTTTGAAGCGGTGACCGGGTCAGTGAACACCCCTATGACACTGAAACAGTTTGCGAAGGCGATTCAAGCGAAGAGCGAATTTCTTGCGACTATATTGTTTGAGCGAATGGACAAAAGCGCCTCAAATACGTTGAGCTGCGACGACTTCATCAGCAGCGTGTCAATTATTCGCTATGGCTCATTGAATGAACGGCTGAGTTTCGCCTTCCACCTCTATGATGTCGATCGGTCTGGCTCCATTGAAAAAGCCGACATCGTGAAAATGTTGCGGGTAAGCAGGCGTCACAATTTCCTTACCACGGCTTGTTGCTTGTTTTGTCGAAAATTGCTGCGCTCCGTCCTGCCTGCTGTTTGTCGCTTTGTCAATGTAGATAGACGGCAGACTACTACTGCGGTTTCTGCTGCCTGTTTCTCCACTGCGTCGTTTATTGTTTGAAATCAGAAAGCTTGTTTTAATCGAACTTCACCGTTGTGCCCCAATACCCGTCGCGCCCCTTGGAATTGGCAGATATGCCTGCAAGAGAACCGTCTGAAATTGGACGAAGAACTGGTAGCACGCATGGCCAGCGGCATGATGCGTACGCTGGACGCTGATCACGACGGCACCCTGTCTCTTGCGGATTTCTCGAAGATAGAGTCCGTGTACCCTGGGCTGGCATTAATTCAAGTGGACCGCCTGCAGCCTGACACCCCCACAAGCAATCAGGCAGCAACCGCTTCGCCGAAGTCCCCCGCGAAAATGAATTTTCTGAACTTGCGGGACGCCGCCAAGCAGCGCTCCTCGTCCAGCAAGAATACTCGCCTGCAAAAACCATTTAGTTCCTCGACAACCTCGACAATGTGCTCCTCGACGACCTCGACCAGTCTTACCTCTCCGTCAAGCAATTTTGATAGTGCCGGGCGGGGTAAGCAGGTGCGTTTACTCGGGCATGCCTGTCACGGTTTCCTTCTTTATCATTCCCTTTCTCCTATGCTTTTTCAAGCAAGGTGTAAAAGAGCTGACACCTGTATATAGCAAGCAAATGAACATCATTTTCGCCCACTACTCTTGTCTGACTTGCTTCCAATTTCGTGCTGTAGGCACCAACACCTTCTCGTGCTCGGAAAGCGCTATTTCCGACAACAGCAGTGTGGTTCTGGCTCAGGAACAACCCGCAACATGTGCTCTGTATGCTGCTCATGCTGGCAATGTTTGGCGCGGCGTTCTACATCACTGCAGAGACGTTCTGCGTTTTCCAAGGGCTGCCCTGCGCTCACGAGAATGAGGACCTTCGCGCACTGTTCGGTTATGGCCTTATGATTGCGAAGGGTAGCGCCGGCAGCACCAAGGTTGCTTTTGCGATCATCATCTTCCCCGTTTGCCGAAACACCATGACGGCGCTCCGCGAGACTTTCCTACGAAAGCTGCTCCCCTTCGATGACGCCATTGCGTGGCACAAGATCATTGCGGCATTCGGTTTTGGGTTCGCCTTCCTACACGTATTTGCTCACGTCTGGAATTTCTACGTGTTCAGCAGCCCCTCTCGCCAGGCACCCTTTCAGCACGCATTTGGTGAGAGCACTCAGCAGCCGTCGGCCATTTCGCTGTGGACTACCGCCCCCGCCATCACAGGACTCGTGATGTGCTCAATTCTTATAATCACGTTCGCCTTCGCCATGGAGTGGCCCCGTCGGGCGGCGTGGCTGAGGGACACCGCCGTGGGGAGGGCCCTCAACAACTTCAACAACTTCGCCGCCACGCACTGCCTGTTTGTCGTCTTCTACCTCTGTTTCATTTTCCACGCCTTCCCAAAGCCCTACGGCTACGGTGACATGTGGTGCTGGCTCGCCATTCCCATGGGCATCTATCTGACCGAAAAGGTCATGAAGTGCTGTAAGAGGAGGCGCCAGGACGTCGAGGTGAGCCAGTGAGCCCACCCAGTCGTATCCCTTCAATGCCATTTGCAGTTGACGGCGGGATACTACGTTGATGTTTCGCTCCTCGCTACATGTGTCATGTAAAGTGATGGGCTCTTGATATATCAAGATATATGTCTAAATTATGACTCTTATTTATGATTTGTGTCGCTCAGTGTCCATGATTATCTTCAAAGGCCGAAAAAATATTTTTGATTTCAATTTACTTTACGAGCGCCCTATTTGGATGTACTTATATATGGCCCTCATCACGACAGCATTGAGTTTTGGATCCCAAGCAGAGCAGCTGACAGTCTCCACACACATTTATAACCCCAGACGCCCTAAACATTTAACCATATAGTCATCATCACAGTACTTAGTAGTATTTGTGTGGGCAGTAGGGAATAATGGAAGGGGGGTTAAACAGGGAGGTGGCAAAGCGGGAATACAAGTTGTGGTGATGGCCTGTTAATAGCAGCAATGCAGGGAGGCAATTGGTCTGGACTTCTGCGCACATGGAGTTATTCATTAGTATCATATATTAGTTAGACCCCCGGGGATGGCACTTAATCCATTCACTATCCGACGGCATTCGCACTTAGTTGGTCTGGTGTCCTGGGGGAAGCGAGTGGGAACGGCATGCAGTATGTGCCTTTAGTTAAGGTTTACCTCTTCCCGCTTGCTCTTGCATGTGTCTTCACTGAACCTTGCCACCATCCGCGAAAGATGGCTTGTGGGACCCTTAATAGTTGCGAGGTATCGTAGTCGCGGCATGCAGCACTTGCACTTCTCATATTTAACATTTTATAATGGATGAGCATCAATCCTATTAATCCGAGTACAGCATCTATGGTCATTGGTCGGTACAGCTGGCCACCCATCGGTGCATCAACAGCGCTGACTGCTTCTGTGCTGCCTGATGCGCTTGACTTCAGATCGTGGACGCTGTCTTGATGCCGGGCGACACCGTGTACCTCCAGATATCAAAGCCGTCTGGCTTCAAGTACTTGAGTGGGCAGTACGTCTTCCTGTGCCTCCCAGAGCTGGCATGGATGGAGTGGCACCCTTTCACGCTCACCTCCGCCCCCGACGATGACTTCATCAGCCTTCACATCCGCTCCGCCGGCGATTGGACCGGAGCACTCCGTGACACAATCCGCGATGTCACCGCCCGCCGCGACCGTGCTCTGGAAGGTGACGTGGAGGGCGGCCACGTCAACCCGCTCTTCGAAGGCGCGAGTAAGCCAGAGTTACCTCCCTTTCCTAAAGTTTATGTGGATGGCCCCTTCGGCGCGCCGGCCCAGAAGTGGCGACAGTACAAGACGGTGGTCATGGTCGGAGCGGGCATCGGCGTCACGCCTTGCGCTTCTGTGCTCCGCGATGTACTGAGAAACATTGAGCAACCCGATGGGAATCCTGAGGAGCCGCAAAGCGCACGCAGTACTGGCCAGACCCCCCCCGCTACGCGGAAGGTGTTCTTTTACTGGTGCACTCGAGAGAAGGAAGAGGCCACTTGGTTCCGGCACGAGCTCGAGAGCATTGCACAGATCGACACTAACAAGGTTCTCGACATCAATATCCACATCACATCCGTAAAGAGCGACGGTGGCTTGGCTCCCAACTTTCTGAAGATGGGGCAAATGTCAAGCCACGCTGTGCACGGTAAGGACGTCATGACTGGTATGGAGACAAATTTTATCACAAAGTTCGGCCGCCCCGACTGGAACGCTGTGCTCGCGGACGTGGCACGCTCTTGTTCCCCCAGCAGTGGAAAGAACACTGACAAAGTGGGAGTCTTCTTCTGTGGCCCGCCAGTCCTGGCCAAGGCGATAAGCAGCACCTGCACAGCTATGAACAAAGGAAAGACTGTGCCCGTCAAGTTCGACTTTTACCAGGAGCACTTCTGAGTGTTACATTCCACCCGCCTTCCACACATTAGTTTTAACTCATCGCGAGAAGAAGCTGAAAAAGCTGACACTAATACCCATGTGGTCTGATGGTCTCCCTTCCGCGCCTAGATTCACAAAGTTCAGCACTATGCTGTAAAAAACATTCATCATGCGGTGGCATAATCTCGCCCAATCCCTTGTTTGGTTTATTTAGGAAAAATGCTTTCCTTCGCTTGAATACGAAGTTCCGTACATGTGCACGAGCTACGCACTTTGGAGTATCTGTCTGTGCGCGTGTATGGCCCGTGTGATAAGCAAAAAATATAATAGTTTGTGTCTTATAATTGACTTGATAATTTGGGAGGTTCTGAAAATTTGATCAATTTGTTCTGAGAATTAGTCGGTGATTACTGATAATATGGAGGCAAGGAGTTGTACGGGGCTCATTCGGAAAGTCACGCGTGACTACAACTCCGCGACGCCAACGCCTAGGCCAGTCACTCACGGAGTACGTCCACTTCATGCGCCAGTCCTTAAATGAGTTGATGACTACAACGACACCTGCAAAATGATTGATGGGTCGACTGTCCAGTCACATCACTTCGGACTCCTCATGCTGCGTGGCATTTCTAGCACCGGTCACTTCCGATAGGCAAAACAATTTGTAATCAAGGCGCTCGACACCAACTACCTCATGTAAGCGGACGAGGTGATGGCCATCAGACTCCACATGGCACATAACATGGAAGAAAAACTCTCGGGAACTTAATTGGCAGCCCCATGTGGTCCAGCCCCACCGATCTCTCCGTTCGTCGGAACTGACCGTGGTTCCCACGGTGGACGTGGCCACAACGGTCGTGGCGGTCGCGGTGGTCGTGGCATGCCCAACAAGTGCAATGCATGTGGCAGTCTGGACCACATCCTGTCGGCATGTACGGCCTCAGATTACTATGCACTATTGAAATTGAAATATTTTACTCAAATACCAGTAAAACCGGCTGTTATCTCTCTGGTCCCCCTCTTATGCTATGCCTAGTTGGACTTAGAAGCGTGAGGTAGACCGTTGAACCACTAATCCCAACCTCTCCAATGGCAGTAACGATACCGTCTAAAACATAACCGTGTCCAGGTATTTATTATTTTCTGATCTATACGTAATTTTTTTGGATACTGTATGAAATAAAAAATGTCGCTAGTCTCCACGATACGCGGCCTGCTCCAGCCGGTGCGGGGTCGCTGATCAGCAAGGCTGTTCAACTTGAGCTGGTCGAGGCGAACCTGCCTGACCTCGGCTCCTGTGCGACTCCGGTCGTGCCGGAGCTTGGGGGAAAAGGCAGGTGAAAAACCCCCCTCGCATAGGTCGTCGTCGGTCCCGCCTCGATCCGTGCTCAACCCCGCCCGAGGTAATAGCCACTCCTCTCGACGCACCTCGCCACCTAGCCGAGTCTTCTCTCCTCTTTCGGGGGCTGAGAAGAGAAAAGAACTAGGCTGCATACGGTGTCCGGCTGGCTCTCCTGCCCCCGAGCCAGATTTTCTCATGTCCCTTGTCCTTTTCCCGTCTGTTTCCAACACCTATCTGGTCGCGCTGTGGCCGTCCGTGCCCTCCCCCAATGGTTTACGTTGTTAGGGGGCCGCCTTTACGAGCAGTGTGCCGTTACGATAACCCTAGGCACACTGCCTGAGGCAGCCTATCGATAACCGGGTACCGACTAGGGAAGGGGTTGGAAGAACACATGGATCGAGTCGCCGGTCCTCAATTCCTCGCCGGTGGGTACGGGAATTTTTCCAAAAGCCCCCCGTACCGGCCTTTTCCGGCGGCGGGCGATCCTAGTGACCGCCGTCGCCAGACCGTGCCCCTCCTCCGGCTGCGACCAGCCTCCGTCCTGCGTAGCAACAGGCCTCGCCCCCAGGGGAGACCTAAGGCTCTCGCAGGGCTGGCGACTGCTAGCGAGCGCCGTCCCTAGCGCTGCTTCCCAGCTGTCCGCCGCCAGCTCCAACACCCTCGTCCCTCCGCTGATCCGTCCGTACTCCTCTTCGCCAAAAAATATTTCGCAAACGCCGCCCCCGCCCCATCGTCGGGAGAGTATCTGCGAGTATTTAGTCGCGGAAAAGACATATCGGACTGGCCGAGCGGGAGATCCTTGTGCCGGTGTACGGATATTATGCTTTTTCCAAAACCCTCCGTACAGGGCTTCCCGACAGCTACTAATCCGTCGGATCGCAGCTGTCGGTACCTCGTTCAGCCCCCTACCGTGCCAGGCTTGGCACGGCTATGGGGTTACCAGCGCCCACCGTGTGGAGGTAGAGGTAGGTGCCGACGGGCCTGCGAGCGCACCCCTCTCCGGGGCCGCCGCCGGCGGGCGCCCTATGCACTACTTGAAGTGGACTCTTGCTAAAAGAAATATGAGCGTTTAGAAGTACGGTACGTCGGGCGGCAATGCCTCTACACACGTTGCCCTTATGAGCGGCGTATCACATGACGACTCCCATGTGCCAGCTTTCCTCGACATACCCACTCTAGAGGAGTACAATGACGTATATGAGGGCACATACTATCATACTATAGGGATCGATGATATCATCCTGACAATATCGACGTATTTCGCGGTGTTTTCGGAGACCTAGAATGCGAAATGTACCCGAAATCGCAGCGAATTGCGCTTGTAAAATATCGACGATACCATCGATCCCTAGCCCTAACACATAGGTGAGTGTCTCTTTCAGCTGTGTTGCGTTCTCATCATCCCTCACCCCCGGCCGTTACCTCTCGCAGTTATGGGTACGTGTAGTAGACTCGGCGTGCTCGATCAATCTAACAGCTTTTCGCGGCGACTTCGTTACTTTTCTCTCGTGTGGGTGGTGTCGGGGTTGATGTTACGGGCAGCGACACGGTTCATATTGGCATTCCCCTTGTGTCTTGCCAAATCATCCGTCGCACAATACAAGCGTTGTATACCCTTGTTTTGTCGTCTCGCTATGCACAACAAATCGGTCGCCTCTTTAGTGTCACTTGGATGCAGTCTCACAGTGGCTGCGAATTCACTTTCCCCGCGGACGCTAATGATGGGTTGCTCGTGGTACCCGCAAGAAAGGATGTGCTGAAACCGGCAGGCAACGGCCTCTACCTCCTTAGCCACAAGACACCGCCGTAGGGACTGCCCCCGGCGGATAGCTTAGTCGTGATGGACTGCAGTGTTGCCCTCGGTGCAAAGTGTGATCCAGTAATGTGACACCGCCGCTTTGGCCACCTAAACATGCACAGCCTCTAGGCACAATATAACCACAGTGTTCCGACGATTCCGGTCTTGCCGGTGTTGAGAGACATAGCGCTATATGGTAATCAAGCTGCTACCCCGCAATTTTGGTCGAGTAGTCACACCGTGATAGTACGGCTGTGACTTAGCACTATAAGATGATAAGCCAATCGGCTCTAGAGTGGATTATGCTGCTGATGGTGGCAAGTTTCTGAGTGACAGATATCATCTAAAGGCTCGGAATATGCGTTGACTTGTGCTCACCACAAGGTGAGTGCGTGAGTGGTGAGTGCGTGATAGGCAGGTGCTAGGCACTTGCTCAGGGTGAGATGACATGCAATGTTACTCAATAGGTGTAAACATCCCGTATCGCCCCCTCAACTTAAACAAGTTATGGGCTCGCAAGCGGCTAGTTGTTGGTGTCTTTTGTCTTGACTAGAACCTCGAGCTTGCTTCTCGAAGAGTGGTATCCCTTTGTGGTGTCGCACGATACGTGAGGTACGGCTCGCTCACAAAGTAACTGCCTCTTGCTTGTGTTTGTATTGAAATTGAAATTGAAATTGTTTACAACATGTACCGTATGCGCCGGTTTTTCACCAAAAAGCCGTATGCGCCGGCTGCTGTCTCTGGGCCCTCCCAACTATGCCATACAGGGAACTTACAAGTCAGGGCTAGACCGTGAACCTCCTATGTCCAACCTCTCCAAGGGTGTACGGGGGTTTTACTCCCCCCCGGGGAGGGTCTGATGCGGGGTGATGGTGGTGTGCATTCAGGGGCGTGCGAAGGGGCCATGTGCGGAGGCGCGGCGGGAGGTCGTGCGGGATTTGATGCGGTATATGAGGAGGAGGTGATGCAGCCATTGGACGGTATGCGTATGGAGTTGTGCAAGGATGCGAGACGTGTCGAGGCGTGCTTTGGAGACGAGTTTATCAGGAGGGTCGGTGCGGGCGGTGAGTAGGGAGGTGAGACTCGTGATGGTGGAGGAGTGCGGTGTACTTGTGCGGCTCATGACGATGGGAAGGATGTCAACCACTGTGCCTGGCCAGTGGCTGCGGATGGCGTTTGCAAGGGGTGTGTATTTGGCACGTATGAGGTTAGCTGTGTGGGAGAGGTTGTTGTTTGTGCAGTACTTCCATTCCTCTATCTGAATCTTTTTGATGGATGCGTATCGTCGGCGACCATTTGAGTGGCCCACGAATCGAGGTTCGAGGATGCGGATGAAGTCGGGTTTGTGTGCGGGGGGTCGTAGCGCGGGGGGGGAGAATCTCAAGTGGGAGGACGGAGGGACACGAGGTTAGGGAGTCGGGTGAGAGACATTCGTCAGCAGCAACAAGGCGGGTGGGCATGTGGGTGGGGTGAGGTGGGTGGCAGTCAAGTGGAGTGTGGGCTTCCGGAGCTTGTCACCTGCCACTTTCCTTCTCTCTAGAAAACCAATAGTGGTCTGGCTGAATTTTTGGAAAGGCATCTTACCTCAAGCGTACTAGCACTCTTGTACGACTCACTTGACCCACCTTCTAAGACTCATTTCTGGTTGCCTTGGCTGTATAGACTCCGGGAGTACAGGTGCGTCGTCGGTCAACCCTTTGTCGTTTCCTTTTCTGAGCCGTGTTGCCCGCCTCTTGACCGGTACTTGGTGCTTTTATTGGTGGCAATTTCCCTGATTTTCTTGAGAGCGCATCCGACGCACCTGCCATGGACTCTGTAAAGCTACCGAAGCTCAATAGGGAGAGACGAGACTTTGATGTGTGGAAGAAATGTTTCCGTTCATTTGGCGTAATGCAAAAGTGGGCTCCGGCTTTGTCGTCGGATGGTGCCGCTTCCTCCAAGTCAACATGTACTCCACGTTGATTCTTGCGTTGCCGGAGGACGATATCTCGATTATCGAGAATGTTAGCGAGGATGACAAGACCTGCGGCCACACTGCGCGGGCCGCTTTAGTCAATCATTATGAGGACGATGGTACTTATCGGTGTACGGAGCTATTGCATGACTTGGACAAGCCGCAAGCGGACGGCGAGAGCGGCATTCAAAACTTGAACCAGAGAGCTTGCTCGAGTTGAGGACGTCGTCAACAACCGGCGTATCATAATGTACTTGGTGAAGGGCATGCGCAGCGAATATAACTCCATCACCGACATGTGGGACGTATACAACCTAAGCATGGATGCATTCAAGCGTGATCTTCGTCAAAAGGGCATGCGCATCGAGAGTCGTGTGCAGTAACGTACAGCGGGGCCTCCAACGCCTACGGCTTTTGCGGCGTCTCATGATGACATATCGACAAAACTTTTGAAACAGCAAGTCTCCGAGCTCCAAGACCAGCTGAAATCTTTTCAAGGAGCTACGACTACTCGTCGTGCCTTATATGGAAGAGGCGAATCGATGAATTTTCGTGGTGTTTACTAACGCTGTGGTAAGAAGGGCCATCGCAGGTCCGAGTCCCCGGACAACAAAACCGGAGGTAACTCTGCGCAAGTGGGCTCCCCCGTTTCTTTTCCGGCCGTCATGCACGTGACGGCCACCCCTGCGAGGCCATTCTCGGAGGTTCGGCACATGTTCGTGCGCAATGGAGAAATGTGGATGCGGCTGGCCGACAACGGCGCTAGTCAGCACATGACTAGTGTGCCCCGTGACTTTTGTGAGTATCGAGCGCTCACTGACCGGATGTGGGCAAAAGGTATCAAAGCCCGCGCTGTTTGTGTGAGCTCGGTCCGCATCATCATGAAGGCTGACGATGGAGAAAAGATTCCTGCCATGCTAAACAATGTGCTCCACGTTCCTGAGCTATCCCGGCGCGCATCGTGGACTTACCATACGCTTTTCAGCCTCACCCAAGTTCGGCGACAAAAAAATTGCGTGGTGCTAGCTGATCCTGTAGAGTGTAGACCACCTTCGTCTTCATGCCGGTCATGGTGGTGACGTCGTGGTTCCGATGGAGAGCGCGCATTTGTTGGTGTGGTTGCCGGCGCGGGTTGCTTGAACGAATCCTACCGCTTCGGTCTCCACCGCGCGCCATTGGAAAAACGGTTGTGGCATTCCCGACTCGGTCATCTTGGCGAGTCGCAATTGGACGGGCTCTTGGCCACTCCGGTAGAGGGCGTGGCGTTTTCTGCGTCGAAGAAGTTGGGCTTCTGTGAGACATGTGTTGTCTGTAAGTCGCACGTCCGCTGTATCTCGCGTGAGGCAGCTGACCGGAACGTTGGTGTCTTTGAGGTCCTAGGTTTGGACTTCTGCGGTCCAATGAGTGTTCCATCCTTCGGAAGACAGCGGTACAACTTGGGTGCGGTTGATTTTCGCAGGCGCTTCATGTTGCATGATGCGGCCCGCTCCAAGGATGAGGTTCCCGCCTTGTTTCGTCGCATGTTGACTACCATTCGTTCTCTTGGGCACACGGTTCGTCATCTTTGGGTGGACAATAATGACACGGTGTTCTTAGGTACTGCCTTCCGAAACTTTGTAGATGAGTTCAACATCGCCGTGGAGATCACTGAAGCTTACGTACATTGGCAGCACGACCGGATTGAGCGGCAGTGGGGGACATTGGTCCCGATGGCGCAGTCAATGAGTCGTCAAGTCGCGCTGCCTAAGTCGTATTGGGCTCTAGCGATAGTTGCTGCGGTGCATGTCTGCAATCGCGTGCATAGTGGTGGAGCCGGCGGTGTACCTTTCACCTTGGCGACCGGTAGACGAACTTATTTGAGCTCAATGCGGGTCTTCAGCTAACTAGCCTATTTCCACGTTACAAGTTTCAACGCCGCAAATTTGACTATCGCGCGTGGTGTCTTTGTGGGTTACGCTTCTGAGTCACCGGCGTTTTTGTTGTACAATCCTGCTATCCGGCGGATGGTTAGCAGCCGTAACGTGGTGTTCGACGAGGTTGCTGTCCTCTCCATGGGGGAGAGCAATACGGAGCAACGCATAATGATGATGAAGAGGAGAACATCCCGCGCACCATGTGTAGCTAAGAAGCGGATAAACCTTTGGGGGAGTCGCCGATGCGGGAGTCGCTGCAACACTCCGGGTCGATGGAAAATGAACGGGACGACATGCATTCGGGGGAGACTTCACGTCCAAGGTCTTATCTTCGATCCACGGCCTCACCACCGCAATGCGTACCCAGTCCAAGATGTAAACTCCGTTGAACGAGAGCTCTGGGAGATTGATGGACTGCGGGAAATACCGCAGCTATTAAGCCAACCAGCAGCCCCATGGTTCAAGAGCATGTGTCATACAAGCAAGCGCTGAAAAGTCCCCAATCGGGGGAGTAGTAGGCATCTATCAAGAGCGAGTACGACTCACTTGTATCTCGGAAAATGTCGACATTGGTCCCTTGTCCTGCCGGCCGCAAGCTCGCGGGTTCCATGTGGGTGCTCAAGCTGAAGCGCGATGCCAATGGGCACATTGCAAGGTACAAAGCAAGACTTGTGGCTCGCGGGTTTACTCAGGAGCATGGTGTGGACTACCACGAGACTTTCGCTCCCACAGTGAGGGTGATTTCTATTCGGACGTTGCTCGCGCTTGTTGCTTATAATGATTGAGAGGAAGAGCAACTTGATGTGGTGACGGTATCTTGGAGGCCGATATCGAGGAGGACATCTACATTAGGCAGCCGGAATGTTTCCGTTACACCGACATTAATGGAGAGGAGCGAGTGTGCTTGTTGAAGAAATCACTGTATGGCCCCAAGCAAGCTCCTAGGAATAGGAATAAGGCAATCGCAGGATGGCTAGATGAGTATGGTTTAAGCCAGTCCAAGGTGGATCTTGGCATTTACGTCTTCATCAAGGAGGGTGAGCTTTGTCTTGGCGTTGTACGTGGACGACATCATCATCGTCGGACCAACAAGTAGCTTCATCGCTGGGCTCAAGTCGGCTTTCGGCATGAGACTCAGCGTGCAAGGCATGGGTCAAGTGTCTTGGTTGCTTGGCATGACAATGGAGCGTGATCGTGGCAACCGCATCATCAGGATTGGACAGCAGCAATATGTCTTAGACATTACGGAGCGCTTCAACATGGTGGATTGCAAGCCAATGGGCTCACCTATGGCGGTCGATGTTGTGAGCAATCGTGTGTAGACGTCGACATCAAAGCTGCCTCCCGGTTTAGTGCCGTAACAAAGCTTGATCGGTAGCTTGTTGTACGCGTCCGTAAGCATACTGCCCGACATCACCATGGCTGTTAGTCACCTTAGTGGGTACATGCCCGACCCTTGTCAGTCACATTGGGAGCAAGCCAAGAGGGTGCTCTGCTACTTCAAGGGGATTGCAGATTCGGTGTTGATGTACGAAGACGCATCCACATCAAAGATGGTAGGATGGTCAGATTCTGACTACGCGAGTGATATGGGCGAGCGGCGCTCTCATACGGGGTATGTGTTCATGCTCAACGGTGCAGCGGTGAGTTGGAAGAGTCAGCGGCAACAAACTATGGCGCTGTTGACAGCGGAGGCAGCGAATATGGCGCTGATTGCGGTCACTCAGGAGGCAATTTTTTTACGCAAGTGCTCCATGAGCTTCACCAAGACTCCAGGTCTACCATCACCATTTACGAGGACAGTCACAGTTGTATCGCACTCAGCAAGAACAACATGACGACCGGACGGAGCAAGCACGTGGACGTGAGACACCACTTCTGTTTGGAGAAGGTGGGGAGCGGAGACATCGAGGTGCAATACCGTGCGACGGAGTAACCAAGCCATTAGCTTGTGCAAGGCAAAACAAGTTGTGCGATGCCATCATAGGTTTGCCTGCATAGCAAGGGAGAGTGTTGAGAGACATGGCGTTGTACGGTATGAAATGAAGTGAAATGAAATGAAATGAAATGAAATGAAATGAAATAAAATGAAATTGTAAAATTTTACAACAATACCAGTAAGAACCGGCTGTTGTCTCTGCCCCCCCCCCTGTGCTACGCCAATACGTAGGACTTAGAAGCGTGAGGTAGAACGTGAACCACTAATCTCAACCTCTCCAATGGCAGTGACGATACCGTCTAAAACATACCCGTATCCATGTGTTTATCATTTTTTGGATCTATACGTTTTTTTTTTGATACAGTATAAAATATAAGATGTCGCTAGTCTCCACGATACGCGGCATGCACAAACCGCTGCGGGGTCGCTGATCAGCAAGGTTGTTCAGCTTGAGCTGGTCGAGGCGAACCTGCTTGACCTCGGCTTATATGCGACTCCGATCGTGCCGGAGCTTGGGCGGAAAGGCAGGTGAAAAACCCCCCTCGCTCAGGTCGTCGTCGGTCCCGTCTCGATCCGTGCTCAACCCCGCCCGAGGTATTAGCTGCTCCTCCCGACGCAGCGCGCCACCTAGCCGAGTCTTCTCTCCTCCTTCGGGGGCTGAGAAGAGAAAATAACTGGGCTGCATACGGTGTCCGACTGGCTCCCCTGCCTCCGAGCCAGATTTTCTCATGTCCCTTGTCCTTGTTCCGTATGTTTCCAACACCTATCTGATCGCGTTGTGGCCGTTCTTACCCTCCCCGGTGGTTTACGTTGTTAGGGGGCCGCCTTTATAAGTAGTGTGCCGTTACGATAACCCTAGGCACACTGCCTGAGGCAGCCTATCGATAACTGAGTACCGACTAGGGAATGGGTTGGTAGAACACATGGATCGAGTCGCCGGTCCTCAAAAGATGGTGGGTACGGGAATTTTTCCAAAAACCCCATGTTCTGGGTTTTTCCGGCGGCGGGTGATCCTAAGGACCACCGCCGCCAGGCCGTGCCGCTCCTCCGGCTGCGACCCACCTCCGTCCTGCGTAGCATCAGGCCTCGCCCCCAGGGGAGACTTAAGGCTCTCGCAGGGCTGGCGACTGCTAGCGAGCGCCGTCCCTAGCGTTGCTTCCCAGATGTACGCCGCCAGCTCCAACACCCTCGTCCCTCCGCTGATCCGTCCGTACCCTTCGTCGCCAAAAAATATTTCGCAAACGCCGCTCCCGCCCCATCGTCGGGAGAGTATCTGCGAGTATTTAGTCGCGGAAAAGACATATCGGACTGGCCGAGCGGGAGATCCTTGTGCCGGTGTACGGATATTATGCTTTTTTCAAAACCCTCCGTACCGGGCTTCCCGACAGCAGATGATCTCGCGGATCGCAGCTGTCGGTACCTCATTTAGCCCCCTACCGTGCCAAGCTTGGCACGGCTACATGGTTACCAGCGCCCACCGCGTGGAGGTGGAGGTAAGTGCCGACGGGCCTGCGAGCGCACCCCTCTCCGGGCCCGCCGCCGCTGCGCCGCCGGCGGGTAGCAAGTTGTATGGTAATCAAGTTGCTACCCCGCAATGTTGGTCGAGTAGAACCGTGATAGTACGGCTGTGACTCAGCACTATAAGGCGACAAGCCAATCATCACAAGAGTGGATTATGTTGTTGACGGTGGCAAGTTGCTGAGCGTTAGATGTCATCTAAAGACTCAGAATATACATTGGCGTGTGCTCACCACAAGATGAGTGCGTGTCATGCGATAGGCAAGTGCTAGGCACTTGCTCAAGGTGAGATGACATGCAGTGTCACTCAGTGGGTGTAAACATTCCTTATCGCCCCCTTAACTTTAGCTGCCGGTTAATGTAAAAAATGTTTCTTGCGATTCATGTTTGATGCACAAGGCCAGTGTTGTACCCCGCATTCCGGCAATTCATGTGCTTATCCTAAGCTAGCGCGCCCCTCATGAATGTGTACTCAGAAGTATGGGGCCCAATGAATGTAACCTCCCCGCACTGCTTACGCTATTGTCCGCTCGTTATTGATCATCACACCAACTACATGGGAGTGCGGTTTCTGATATCGAAAGATGACACGTGCTCGGACCTCGAGTCCATGCTCATGGAAATCCGCCACTTGCACGCACCGCACCACTCTTCGTACGGTACCTTCGCCCATGTCCTGACATTCGAATCGGACTCGGCTCTCGAAGCTGCCGTTAGCCGTCAAATGTGTGGTCGGTTGGGTGTTGGAGTACAATACTCAGCCCCACATGCCCACCACATGTTCGGCAAGGCAGAACGCCCATGGCGCACGCTCAGGGAAAATGCATCTGCGATGATGCACATCATGTCCGTCTCAAATTCCGTGTGGTCATGCGCGGTTAGCACAGTTGTGAGCCTCCGCAACCGTACATTCAGCCGCGCAAATAATCTCTCCAGTGGCGTTCGGATCACCCTCCTCACGTCCAAAGCGCCCGACGCGTCCAAGTTCCGTATCTCCGGATGTAGTGTCTTCGCCAAAGTGTCTGACAAGCTACGTAACAAGTTGGGCGAAAATGGTTGCCCGGCGTTAGCGTCGGCTATCCACATGATGCTAAAGGATAATGTGCCAACAACCATGTTACGCGCCACATCACCGCATCTGTACATGTTGTTCTTCAAGAGTACGTTCCAGGATTCATAGCATCACTTCTAATAGATTCTCGGATCATTGACGCCTCAGATACGGATAGTGTCCACGGTCATATACCCCAGTCACATCATCGTGATCTCAAACCAATGATACCGACGATGCCCCCCCGCTGGATGATGCCGACCGCCCACACCGCCTCAGGTCTCACCCACTTCTCTGCGGGAACTAGTGGCTCACCTATCCGATTACCCTCATCTGTTGTCACCGCGTCCCGTGATCATGTGCAAGGTAAGGCCGAAGCGGACATTGTCGAAGAACCCAACGTGCCGACGTTGACTAATGGCCCCCCCCACATCTCCCTGCGGGTGCATTGGCTAGCCATTGCCCTCATATCGGCCACAGCCTGTGTAGAGCCGACATCGTACCACAAAAAGAAAAAAGCGCGGTTAAGCCGATATTCCAATTAGAAAGAAATACACGGCTCGTAGGAAACCGGCTCGGCCGGTACATGGCTCGCGGGACGATAATATCACGAGCCGTGTTCCGCGCGCTTTTCGGTATTCCAATAAGGCCCGTACACGGCTAGGACCGCAGTACATACGGGCTTTACGTCGGGCTTCTACGGCCTTTTCTGCGCAGCCATCGCGCCCGCAAACACCCTCTTACACACAGCTACCCGCACCCGCGACCGGTCCACGATGTTGAATCCAAGGCGCATCACGATTGTAGGGGCCGTGGCCCTACTTTTCGGCTTGACGGCACTCATGAACGCCTTTCTGCCCGCGGCAAATGTGGTGATGGGTACGGACCCCTCCGCCGGGAGCACTTTGCAGGCAGCCCCGCTCGCGGCCGCTACCGCAGCTTGCTGGTACTTGAGAAGGCGTCGTTCGCAGCAGAGTGCGGAAGTGGCTAACGGGCGAGCGTTGCCTCAAGGCGGCCGTGAAGGACCTCGCCCCGGAAAGATGAAGGGCAAACCGAGGAGGGCATGGCTGAAAGGCATTAACACATGGCGGTTGCATACAAAGGAGTCACCATGTATGTACAAGACCGAGTACCTCAGCACATGTGACAAGAGGGCGGGTGATGTCGACAACGCCATGTACAAGGACTTCATGCGGGCTTTCTGAGTCCCTTTCGAGTTGTATCA
The DNA here is from genome assembly GCA_026401115.1 of Tetraselmis chui. Classification (NCBI taxonomy): domain Eukaryota; kingdom Viridiplantae; phylum Chlorophyta; class Chlorodendrophyceae; order Chlorodendrales; family Chlorodendraceae; genus Tetraselmis; species Tetraselmis chui. The sequence goes on from JAPMLY010000587.1 coordinate 92,771, forward strand.
TGACATAGTGGAGGCCGCCTACGACTCCGGCAGATTCCGCAACGACATGCTGGGCCGCAAGAATAAAAAGGGGTGCTTCGCCTACACCTCTCACGCTTAAGATATTGGCGACGCTGAGGGCTATGGGGTTGGGCTGTCTTATGGATGGCATGAGGCTAGAGAGTGGCATCTGCCAGCATGTGCTTGCAAAGTTGTTTTCACAAGATTACTGGATGGATGGTAGAAGAATATTTCGCTAATTATGTGCACATACCTAGCGACACAGCGGACATGGAAAGTGTGGAGACCCTGCTTGGTTGCGTGGGTAGTACGGATGGTGCGCACTTCGCGTGGGACAGCTGCCATGCCCCGAGTGTGCCAGCCTACAAATGGAAGGAGAACTATCCGACAGTGGTCTACAACGTCACCTGCGATCATGCACGTCGTGTTATGTCTGTGCATGGCCCTTTCACGGGTGCTAGAAACGACAAAAACATTGCAAGGACAGACCCTCCCGTCCGGGCGGTGAGATATGACAGCATGTATTTGAAGTTTAGTTATCCAATATACGACCATATGGGTGCTTCATATACAATGTCAGTTATAACACCGACTCCATCTATAAATTATGGAATGCTTGCGCGCATTATGTTCACTTGCATGATTCTAACATAGTGCATGTACTGCCTATGTGTGTATACATTCTTTGTGACGGAGGCTACCACAGGTGGCGGGCAACCATTTCTGGATATAAGCACAGCGGGTCCGATGAGGCCATATGGTGCAGTGAAAGGTAAGGCTATGCGTTGTATGTACCCCACCTAGTACATATGTACTCATGTCGTTTGGGTATTAATTTTAAACTCTGATATATATACAGGATGGGGTCATGCCGGAAGGATGTGGAGGACTTGTTCGGAATCTTGAAAAAAAGATTCCGAATTTTGAGGACACCCATACTATTCAAGAAAGGGAGCTCAATAAATTGACTTTTAAAAACATGTTGTATCTTGCATAACATGTTAATGGATTGGGACGGCATGTCAGATTTTGGATACGAAGATGATCATTGGTTAGCGCATGACAAGGCTGACATGTGCGATACTATTGAGCGATTACAACGACGAAGAGAGGAAGCTCTTGGAGTAAACGCCGCGCAGTCATGCCCCCCCTCTTCTGCGACGGTGCGTGCAGTGCTCCAACTCGCGCACTCACACATATAGAAACGCACACACACACACACACACAACTACACACACAAAAAGACAGACAGACACACACACACACACACACACATAGAAGCACACACACACACACACACACACACACACACACACACACACACACACACACATACACACACACGCACACACAGACAAACAGACGCAGACAGATACACACAGACACGCACACACAGTCAGACACGCACACACAGACAAAAAGACACACACAGACATACACGCACACACAGACACAGACACAGTCAGACACGCACACACAGACACACACACAAACACACACACACACGCTGCCCTCACCTCGCATTGCACACTCCCCGGGGGGGAGTAAAACCCCCGAACATCCCTGAAGAGGTTGGATTTAGGTGGTTAACGGTCTAGCCCTGACTTGTAAGTTCCCTGTATGGCATAGTTGGGAGGGCCTAGAGACAGCAACCGGCGCATACGGTATTTGGTATAAACCGGCGCATACGGCCCATGTTGTAAACAATTTCAATTTCAATTCAAAACTCTCGCAGGGCTGGCGGCTGCTAGCGAGCGTGGACCTCTGCCAAAGTTACACATGCTTGAACCACTCATCTCGACGAGAGAGAGAAGAGACGGTCCTATATTCATATCCGACCGTGGACGACCAAACCTCGCCATCATGACAAATGTCCGCACCCTATATAACACACCAGCAGCGATTGTGTGTCCACCTTCTGCCTTTTGCGAGAGCTATCGCTCACGCAAACGGCATCGTGGCTCTCGCTAGCCACGCAAGGTGTTGATCACTTGAGTCCCCTGCACGACGCATGAAAACACACTCCTCATCGGCGAGGGTGCTACACAAGAGCTTTGGAGCATCCGAAGTCATGACATGGGTAAAGTAGCACAATGAGCATCATGTTTTTTTTATCAGGCGCAGACTTGCAACTTAACGTCTACTGCTTTGACATACGGCGTAAATGTTGAAAGCAACTGAACAGCACTTGCTAGTTATTCATATATACTGGTAATGTGATCATACACTCCTCCACAAAAGTCCGGACATGCATTTTGTTAAGCATATGCTAGTCGAGAACACGCTCCCCTCTCACCACGTCAAGCATGACGATACCCGAGTACCACCCAATTGTAGGAGGGCCGAGAAGCAAGCAGTAAGCCGTCATCCGGGGTGGTTAGACCTCAGCTTAAAGCGGTGTTGTCGGTGGAGTTTGTCGAATTAACTCCCGGGAAATTATCTGAACTACACACGTCATTCTGAGCGCCACGCTTGGGCATTGCTCAAGCGCTCATACCAAGCTGCATACTTCTCTGTGTTCCACATAACCGTATTTTTGGGGGCTTTTTGGAGGGAGTTTGGAGGCGTGGGTACCGTGTTCAATGCGCGAGGTTTGGTTTGCGGGTGTGTGAATAGAGCACGGAAGTTCACGCCGCTGGCACGGGTGATTTTTTGGAAAGCAAGCGAGCAAAAACGCACATGACGCAGGTTTGGATAAAAAATGCACGTTGTGAACATGCGAGGGCGATTGGCTTAGGGGAGGGGCGAGGTCCAACTTGGCCGTTAGGGACGCATCACGTTGACGGTGGTGTTTGGAATGCTTGGGTATGTGCTTGTGCCAACCACACACGCCCCACGCGTGGCACGCGTCGGGAATTAGGCTCGGAGTTCAATAGGAATGAAGAATTGGTAAACATATATCGACAAACCCCGCACAAATCGTCTGAGGAGGTGAGCCGACTTCGATGGGTGTTGCTTGGCACTGCGGCTCAGCTGTGCCGGAATAATTCGTAAATTAAAATGATTCATAATAAATCTATTTGTAGGAGTTTGAACTCCGGAGTAGGTGCGTTCGACGCGCATTGAAAAGACACGTCCAACGGTACCTGTTATAAAACGTTTTGACCATATATGAGTAAGTTATGATCGCGTGAACGTTGTGGCCGAAAGCGGCTTGCCCTTGGGATGTGCGCATATCGGTGGTATTTCTCGATTTCTTGCGTTTCCCCCACAGCGGAAACACCTCCTCCCTCCGTCGCATGTGCATTATATTCGCGCGACCGTCGCATCAGCGTTCATATTGCGGCGTTGTGCGCCCGTTACTATTTTCGTCTACCAAGCACGGCGACTGTTTGAAAGAGTGTGCCGCACGGGTGCGGGCGCGATAACCCCAAGTACACATGCCCGACAGTGTTCGAACTCGCCCCTCGCAGTTGTCGGTGCATTCCATTTTGCGCGCAAAAGCATTGCCTGGGATTTCAGGAGATTTGTCAATAAAATCGACGCATGATTACATTTTCTACATGCGAAGGTGCGAAATCTTGTCCGGACTTTTGTGGAGGAGTGTATATAGAACATCGTACCTACTGCAAGACAATAGACTAGTCGTCACCACCTGTTAGACTAGTTACCGCCTGTGCGGTTGTAGCGAGCGCGTGTCGCTCTCCACTTCACTCCTTTCTCTCGACTCCATACCTTTCACATGATGGTAGTCCGTGTAACTATCCGAACTACCTGCTTCTCTCCATCGAACCCTTATCCATGGTTCTACAGGTTATGGGCTCCTCTACATCAAGGTAGACATAATTTTTTCTTCTATTTTCATATCACCACCACAACTTTCGAAGCTCGCCTCTCTGGGCACCTGAGGCGTTGCCTCGCATTTTTTTTATATCACATTACTTTCCACCGTACTTCGTCGACCTCCCTCGGGCGTCGCTCGACAACGCCGCGCACAGCCCCCAGCTCGCAGCGCAGTCGGACCACTCAACAGTCAGCCCACCCTCACAGAACGCACTCGTTCTGCGCGGACATGTTGCATACATATCTCAGGCACGGGAGGGGGGGCACTCACGGGTGAATATTCATTCACAGCGTGCACGACAGTGTCAGCGGTCCAATACACCAGCCAATGCTTTGCTTTTTCTGGCCCTCGGCGACCTACTTTGTCCCACTATCGTGTGAAGTATACGGCAAGGCACCGTGAGTCACCCTGGGGTATCAGGCCGAGGGGTCGGCGGGCATCAGGCCGTCTCATAGAAACCACCGTTAGACAACGTATTCGCTATCGAATTTTTTTGTTGTCTTCACCTATTCTTGCTCGACCCGTTGCGCTATGGCACCGAAACTGCGTGGTGCGTCGTCGAGTGCTGCCCCGGGACAACCATCACCAACCACATCAGATGCTTTATCTGACAATGAGTTGACCATGTCGGCATTAACTGCCATCATGGCTCGTCAGGATTCCCTTGAACAGCCGCGTGTTGAACCCCGCCACGCCGACATGTCACCCCGGACGCACAACGTCACCAGTTCACCCGCATACTCATGTCGGTCCATCCCCGGTCGTCCCATCGTCGGCGTCCAGGCTGACCGTCGACCCGGCCATCGTGTTTCACGCCCCCCGCTCGGCTGCCGGATTCGACATAGAAATCTGGGTTCGACACTACAACCTGGACTAGCCGCGTCATCCCCTTGATCTCCCCTTAGCGCTGGAACACGGACTTCGTTGCGTACCTCCGTCTGAAATATTATGTTGAGATACCACACTTGGTTCTCCACCAGTCGGGAGCGCGTATTGATCTCGACGCGCAAGGTTTTATGGAGGCTATGCTCGCCCACGCAATCAACCCTCACACCCTCGCGCGACAAGCCATGGATTCGATTCAGCACTCGCAGCCGGACAAGGGCTTAGCATCGTCTCGATCAATAGAGTGTCCCATTGACCATGGGGCTTGCACAACAGTTGGTCAAACAACACCGCCTAGTGAAACACTCACGCAATTCGTCCATAATCTACGTCAAACCTATGACGACTTGAACGAGTCATTGTTGCAACTGTCCTGCGACCTGTGGGGCCCCGTGAACGTACCATCCCCACACGGCCCTCGCTACTTCATCCTTGTCATCGATCATCACTCTCATTTCATGTGGATGAAGTTCATGCGCACAAAAGATGAGAGCTGCGGTTTGCTCGAGACCATCTTGCTGGAAATAAAACACCTCCATGCCAAGCATCATGCCAACACATCCGCCTTTGCACCAACACTGAAATTTGACTCAGACACAGTGTTTGAGGCCTCGGAGACACTCCACATGTGTGCTCAACTGGGCGTCGACACTCAGTTCTCTGCCCCCTACGCACACCTTATGCTCGGAAAAGCAGAGCGACCATGGCGCACACTTCGCGATTGCGCTGCATCCATGTTGAAAACCATGTCCGTGCCTACCTCCATGTAGTCATGCGCCATGAGCACCGCCGTGTATCTCCGCAACCGCACGTTCTGCCTCGCAGTTGGACTCACCGGTGGGGTACTCGCCCTTGTATCGCCCGTCGCAACTCGGCGTCTTCGCTCGCCTCTCCGAATCGACACCCAACCGGTACAACCCGAGTCCAACTCGCCGATCCAGCTCCAAAAGCTCACCCACCCTCATCTGCGTAGAAGACCACTTTCTTGAACTAAATTACTCTCCACCCGCCTCATTACAACTAGTCACTCGAACGGCTTGCCCCCCCGCCCCCCCCCCCCCCGAAGAATCGACGCCACTTGACCTCTCATTTCGCATATCCGATCGATTCACCGTCCGGGAACACCCTCAACGCGTCGACCCGATCGCTATGTGCTCAGTAGCCGCCATCGTTCCTTGTGACTTCCAGCAACCGCTCGACCCGGTGTGCTCCGACCTAGTGGCAAATGACCTCTTTCTACGACGGCTCCATTGCATCCGTCCGCTTGCACAATCGGGCCACCTCTCGACATGCCCGCAGCGCCGGAAACTTAACCCCGATCGCGTGAGAACTGACATGTAGCGCTCACATGTTGCACGCCGCGGGATGACCCCCCCCCCCCCCCCCCCCCCCCCACCCCCCCGAACCCACCGAGCTCACTGACCATCCAGAGCATATGAACTGCTCGGAAGAAACAACCACATCAGATTCCCCGGGGATTCCCCTACCCGTCACAACTACGGATCAGGTCCCAACTCCGGTGGAACCCGAGACTCCGAACCCCCGGACTACCAACCTCATATCATATGTGGTCGGCTCCTACACGCCCATCACCACCACCCCCACGCCCAACCATGAGGGACTACACGGACTTTGCAAACAAGGCCCCCCGCCTCACCTGCCCGGTCGTCTCTCAACCCCTGGCCCAACCCTCACCACATGATTGTCCACAGAGAACACTCAATCACAGCCAAAGACGAGCCGGTCCTGCTCAAAACTTGACGGCCTCCCTTGCGAAACATTTATTAAGAGCGCCCCCCACTTCGACGAGGAAAAGAGCCAGATGAGAAGAGGGCAGCCATCACCTATGGCTCTATGGCCCTAAACTCAAAGGTCTCATCACCTACCAAGCCTGCGATCTACTCGTCGCCGTCCTAGCCTACATATGGGGTGACGGGGTGGAAGCCAACTCCGACGTGGAAAAAGACATCTATAACGTCACCGATAAAGCATAGACGTCGACGGACTACGAGAAGGGTGAAAACTGTTAGCACTAGCATCCCGTTGCCTAGTGCTTATGTACAAGGTAGCTACTTGTCATGCTAGCACTAAGTGTTATGCGTACTACGCGTACTTAGTGTTATGCTATTAGCGGTACTCTATTCCCTACTAGTGGCGGTCGGCCGGCCCTGCCGGTGCCTTGATCGGCAGCCATCTCTCTCTTCACACTTGTCTAGTCAGTGCACCCCCCCCCCCCCCCCCCCCCCCCCCCAATGGGATGAAGGCCTACCGTCTGCCCCGCAATTGACAAGATGTTCTATAAGTGGGGCCTCCACTGCCGCATGATCGAAGCCAAACACTTCGAGCGCTTTGGACTACTCCCCACCGAGGAATTAGGCCAAGCTATCACAAACTCCATCACCCACGACATGGCCACATACACTAGCAAGCTACGTATATAGCACATACAAATTATGCTCACGGATGTAGCAACACCTCCCCCTACAATACCAAGTTCGCTCTCACTCACGCCGGCCCGGATGGGAACGGCACCCTCTCCCTCGGCGCGGAGGACGACAACTTTACCGACAACCGCAAGCTGGTGCTCAGCCTCACCTCCCCCTCCTCCTCCTCGACGCTACTTCCCTCAAGAAAATCATCGTTCGCCTCAAGCGGGGCCCAATTATACCCCTCTTCCTGCGCGTCCACCGTTTCCTGGCGCCCTTGCCGGAGGAGAGCGAAATCATCCCAAAGAAACCCATTACACACACCACGTTAGCGATTAACCGCACCGACCTAGCCTCCCAAGCCGCCACGGACGCTACCTTGACCTCCAACGGACGACCCCCCGAGGTTACCCGGCCGCGCCACCTTCACGCTACAATCGAGCGACATTAAATCGTCTTTACCACTTATCCTTGGACGCGGACGGCGCAAGTCTACTAGGTGGCTCCCTACGTCACTCTCCGCCCAACGCCCGGCCACCTTCCTCGCCCGGTCCACATACAAGCTGAAATGACTCCAAAACCCACTCCGTCAACTCAGATCGGATCAGCCCACAACCAACGCTAGCGACACTAACCGTCCCTTGCTACCCCCGTTCTGCATAGCCTCTTCCCGTCGTGACGGTCAAGCCCCATCTAGACAACCCCGATAACCTGCCAGCCGTCATGGAAGAAAACAATCCTTACCGAACGACACTTCCTCCCATCGCGACGGCAAGCACACCGTCACCAGCAAGCGACGCCAGCAACCCCACCACAGCAAGCGCTCACCTAGGAAGTCCAAGGCAATGCGAAGCTTCTCACCCTAAAAATCGCTATCAAATCGGCGACCCCAGAAAACCGATAACCCTAGCGAGAATTTCTAGACCTTCACGTTGCATAAGGCCTCCTCCCCCGGCAAGCAACCGGTAAGATGCCCCGCCCAAACCCGGGCACATGCACATCATCGCATGTCCTCCCCGTCAATACAAACAAACTACTCATCTAGTCCCGGTCCCTTTCTGCTCCCGTCGGGGAAGGGGACATTGCCTCCCACCCACAAGCCGATCCACCTACCCACAGCCCTCAAACCACGACCCACTCCGCTGGGGGTCGCCTCGAGTAATTTGCACGCGCCTCGACCAAGGCTCTAGAAGGGTCGCAAAGGTGGGACGTCTCTAGCTGCCTTAGACGTTGTCTCTGAGAGGGCGAGGTGTCAACCTTGACCTGCGGAAAAGAAGGGAAAAGGAAGGCATACTCCTCAACAAGGCGATCAGAGCTAGCGACACAGCTAGTAATTATAGGTTATCTATTTTTCCGTGGTGAAGGGGGATTCTGAGCTTTTCACCACGGGATGTTTCTTAGAGCAGTATGCAATGTAGTGTATTCCATCTTCCGGTATAGCCGGAAATTGACTACACTCCCATGTACGGTTATATTGACTTAGTCACTAGGAGTATGTAGGAATAGGGACGCCGGCCTCAATTTGTATTCCAACTCCCATCTGTATGGTTGATGCAAGAAGGCCCCCCAGACATTTGTACATCGGATAACGGTACATGGTGTTGAACATTTGCATTGGCAATTCATTTTCATTATGTTAACTACCATCCGATAACTTTTGAATGTATCGCACATGAAACGGCATCACCCGGTCTCGTCGCTTGCATTGGCAAACAATTGTAGGGACATCAAGCGACCTCGTAGACTTACTGGCTAACCAAGTTGCTGATGGCCACCTCCACCCCGACGTAATCAATTAGCAAGAGCCAACTAACTTCTCCCTCTGAGCATGGGCTTGGCCATACACTACCATACCCGGCGACCCTGATACTCCGAAAACCCCAATCTACACAACCATAGAAACAAGTGCTAGAAAATATATGCTCGCCTCCACCCTCACCCCCCGTCGCCACATCGCCAAATGCCGCGATTTACTACTCGACGCACAACCCCCATATAGCACAACAACTCGGGTCTCTTTTTCCACGCACACCTACCACTTCGTCCCATTCACATTTATTGTTAGCACTAGCATTGCATTACCTTGTGTTTATGCACAAGGTAGTAGTCCTTACCTTAATAATTAGTGTTGTTCTGACAATAGCAGTACTCGATTTCCCTGTTAGTGGCGGCTAGCCGGCCCTGCCGGTGCCTTTGCCGGCCGCCATCTCTCTTCACACTTTCTTTGTCCCCACAGTTGCCCCCCTAGCGGGGCCGGCTCGACTATCCGTGTAACTATTCTATTGCCATCTCCAACAGGTTATGGACGCCCATGCCTATTATTATACGAAGAGAGTTATCTTCCACTCATCGGTGGCTCGCGAGTTTTACCCCATCATACCCTCCGCCACCCAAGGAGGAGAGCGTTGCCTCCCGCTCACTGGTGGCTCGCTACTTTGGCCCATACATGACCGACTCAACTAGTCTTCCAATCGACACCCGGAGACGGATGGACTAACGGAGCGCGTCACCAGCACGTTTCATGAGCTTCTACGTTGTTTCTATTGTTACGACGGATCAAGCTCGACAGACATGTTGCCTCACGTGGAGCTCGCGTACAACGCAACTTATGCGCTTGGAATTGAGGACATTGCCTTCGAGGCTAATTTTGGGTGCTCTCTTAAGGAGCCCCGTGATTTGTTGATCAGCATGCGACCATCGATTCCGGTTTCATTAAGCCCCCCAAACTCCGCGGGAAAACCCTAAAACCTAAACGTATAAATAATATCCAGCAAAAAAGAAAAGAATCGACAATTACTACGGCTTGCTTGCGAAGAGCCCAACAAGCTATGCTTGATCCAACATCCGCACATAGTTCTCCCTTGGCACGCCGTCCATTAAGACTATACATTACTATAATCCCTTCGCCATTGAGGATGGTGGTCGATTGGTTCCAATGGCCGTTGAGTTGGTTGATCACTTCGGAATTTGGTGGTTGTTCGACGTTTTCCAAGCTTGGGAACGGCGGGCTCTCGTTCTTTGCGTTATACTCGCATGAAGGAGTTTGTACGGAGGTCTATATGTGTTCCTTTCCGTCGATTCCTTGGGGGCGTGAGTCGTGAGTTCATGCAGCGTTTTTATGTGGTTATTCATGCCATGCTCGGTTCATAACTTCGTGATGCCTTGCATGAGGGTGGTGCGACAAATGTTGTCTACCTCCCTGCTCCGTGGACTTAGGTTTCTTTGCTTTCCCTTTATTCTCGTTTGGTGCTCGTGGATTCCACTACTTTCTTTGTAATAAGTTATCAATATAATCTACTACAAGAACTGCGCGCAAGAGCGTGCCTCAATGAAAACTCTCGGATGAAGGCGACGGCACCATTATTTGATTTCTTCCTTAAACGCATAAGAAAGATTGTCGTCGTTTTACCGCCTGCTAGGTAAAAAATTTAACCAGATAGGGCAGGCGTATTATTATATGCGCATGGGTGTTCCGTGATGTCGCGCGTGGCGGCTTCCTTCCGGTACCGCCGCCATATTCTCCAGCCGTGTCGAAGCTCAGGCTTCCAACAACTTGTGTACAGATATCCCAACCTTTTTACTGCTCCATTTGCTGTTCGCGAGCGTCGAGGGCGCTTGTAATCGCAACGTCCCCCTCCCAGTGTCGACACTCGCCCTGTATCTTCGCAGCGACTCAGTGATTTTGTCACACTACTTGGTGATACCTGCACGATGGCGGACACCCCAGAGGCCTCCATCGCGGTAGCCGGTTGCCTGGGTTCGAGCAGCTCGGCCACAGATATGGAGGACTTGTGGCGCGCCTGCAATGCAGAGGCGTATGAGGCAGGCCGCACCCACTACCTCGACCCGTCGACGGGGTATCAGGTATTCAGCGAGTTTGGGCTTCGGAAACGAGGAAAGTGCTGCGGTTGCGGCTGCCGCCACTGCCCCTACAACCACGGCAACGTCAGTATGGCGCAGCGCGCGAAGCGCATCCAAAACGCAGCCTTCCTGAACGGAGATGTCGAGGGTAGCGCGGAGGTGGACGTGTTGTTCTGGAGCGGCGGGAAGGACTCGTTCTTGGCACTGCGCGCTCTGAAACGAGCAGCCAAGTCGAGCGCGGAGCCGAGGCCAGTGGTGCTCCTTACCACATTTGAGGTGCGCTGCTACTTAGCTCATCACGTGGATTTTTCACTCAGTCTTGTCCCAGCGTTCCGAGCAGGTTTTCAACCCCAGGAACATGCGTTTGTCAGGTGAACACGCGGCAGGTGGCTCATCAGGAGGTGAACATATCTGACGTGGTGAAGCAAGCGCAGAGCTTGGGGGTGCCTCTGCTGGGTGTCCCGTTGCATGCTGGTCCCTCATCATCGTACAAAGCAAGAGTTGAAGCTGCGCTGCGATTCGTGTCCGCCAGAACCAAAGTCCAGCGCCTCTGTTTCGGCGACCTCCACCTGGAGCACATCAGGCAGTGGCGCTTCGACAACTTGACAGCCATCGCGGATGAAATGGGCGCGGAGCTACACTTCCCGGTGTGGAAGGTGCCATATGATGAACTGATGCAGGATCTGCTGGCGAGTGAAGTGCCGTGTGTGATCAGCGCTGTGACGATAAGTGAGGAGGTTCCAGAAGCGGAGGAGCTGCTCACCGTCGGCGCGGTATACGGGCCCGAGCTGACGGACAAACTCCCTCCCGGGGTTGACAAGTTTGGGGAGGCTGGGGAGTTCCACACGCTTGCGCAGGTGTGGCTAGCCGAGGGGAGTGGCCTGTCTGGGCTGACTTGAAAGGCGCCCAATCTCAGTGCATCTCAGAACAATGCATGTGTTTACTTCATAAAAATGTAAAATGTGCATAATAAGCCAGAGGGTTCGGAGACTAAGTTGTTACAGCATTCACGATCTTTTCTATCACACTGCAGCACAATGCTGTGGCAAACTATGGGGGGGGGGGGGGGGGGGGGGGGGGGAAAGGGAGGGTGCGATGAAGGGAGAAGAACGGAACATATGTGTAGAGGAAGGTGCTGCATGACGAGCAAACAGTAGGTGCCGTGTTAACTTAGCTTTCAAGAATGGAAGCGGGGTACATGACCATGGGCCCAGCGATCTCCTTCATCTTCTCCGGCCCATACAGCTGCTTCACTAGGGACAGGGCAAACTCAA